>WEIS01035245.1:0-33788 GCA_013389965.1 Todus mexicanus
AAACCAGTCTATGATTCTATTTTATTCTCTGAGCTGGGGTGAGCTGTTTGAAAGATGGAGTCCCAGAGGATGTGAGGAGTCCCAGCAGAGAGGGGCAACTCATTGCTGTGACTGTCAATGATGCAGGAAGGCCCTTCACAAACAATGCAGAGTACTCCAGAAGAGTCTTGGCCCAAGGAGGGTCTTAAAGCCCTTGAGGGCACTCTCTATTTCCTTCTCTCCCACCTCAGTCCTGCTACAGAGTAGAGATGACGTTTACTCCTTGTGTCGCCACATGTCTTAGGAACGTATTCCTGTTTTCATCAGCTACGCTTTCCTTATTACTACTTAAGAGTGTCATTGTGCATGCCTGTGCCCCTCTCCCTTCCCCTATGGCCAAGACAAGCATCTGCCCCTTCCCAAAGATCCCAGAGCAACCTCCAGCCAGTGCCCAGGCTTTGTGCAGCCGCGGTCCAGAGAGGGGAACTCACCCGGGGAATCTGTGCTGCCCTCCTAAACTACCCTTCTGGATTTATTAGGTGTGTGTCGGTGCCTTCCAAAAGGCTTTGAGCTCTGCACAGCTTTCCCGTTTGCAGTAAATGTAGTTGGAAGGAAGGCGGCGATGGTTTTCCCTGTGGAGCAGACCTCGGAGGCTCCCTGGGGCGAGAACCTGAGTGCCGGCTGCCTGCTGTGGTACCCCGTGTGCTAAAAGTAAGGGCTTTAATCTGTGTGGGAGGCCACAGATGACTGAGCAGTTCAGGTCATCTAGTGTTTGTGTGCCTCGCATCGAATTTCACGGAGTCAGTCAAGCGAGTCAGCGTTGGGGGTTTTGACACCCCCATTATTTCCCATGTAGAGCTGGATTTAAAACCGTGTGCACGGGGATCTGCTTGTCGGAGCATCTCATGCGTGTTTGCCACGGGGGACCCTGGATAAACAGCCCTCGCCATGACACTTTTCCCTTTTGTGTTTCTCGAAAGCAGGCGGCGTGTGCGGGGGGAGCTCCCAAAGCCCCTGTGGATCAGGGGCTGAAACTGGACTCAGGCCTGAACAATGGTGGATTCAGCGGCTGACGCAGTTCCCTTCTGGGCTCCAGGGTTTTGCTGACAGCTCGCAAATGAAAACCACTCCAAGAGCTTTGTTTTGTTTCCCTCTGCCCTCACCCACCTTTGAGCTCCTGTGGTTTATCTCTCTCTGTTTTGTTTGCAGGTCCGACTGCCTCATTAAAACCATCCGGTCGGAAGGCTACTTTGGCATGTACAGAGGTGAGTGGAGCTGGGCCGGGCACCGCGCAGCTTTGGCATTGGAGAAAAGGCCCATCCGTGTTCTCTGCCTTAGAAAGCAATAACGCAGCAATATCCTGAGATGTTGAAAGGTGCAGCTGTTCCTGAAAATAAACTCCCCCAGCT
Source organism: Todus mexicanus (assembly GCA_013389965.1). NCBI lineage: Eukaryota > Metazoa > Chordata > Aves > Coraciiformes > Todidae > Todus > Todus mexicanus. The sequence continues at coordinate 1,389 of WEIS01035245.1, forward strand.
TTCCACCACTGAGGACTTGAGTCGTCCCCGTGACTGTCGTGGTGTCACTGAAGTTCATCTTTACAGCAGCTGAAGTGAAGCTGCTGCCGGACTTTGTTTCAGGACAGTACTTTGTGTGCATTTCCCAGCCTGGGCACAGTAACTTTTGGCAGAGGGGCGGTAGGAAAGCTCTTGAAGTGTCCCATTTGGTGGTTGAGGATTGAATTTATATCAAAACCCACCCCAAGTTAGGCCTGCTGGTCCATCTCTCATCACACTGTACAACTTCCTAAAAGGAGGTTGGAGCCCAGTGGAGTCAGGGTTTTTTCCCAGGTAACAAGCGATAAGAGGAAATGGCCTTAAGTTGCACCAGGGGAGGTTAGGTTGGAGCTGAGGAACAATTTTTTCCCCATTGTGAAGGGTTCCCCAGGCCTGGCCCAGGCTGCCCAGGGCAGGGGGGGAGTCCCCCTGATCCCTGGAGGGGTTTCCAAGCTGTGGAGATGTGGTGCTGAGGGACACGGGGCAGTGGTGCCCTGATAGTGCTGGAGGAACGGTTGGACTCGATGATCTTGAAGATCTTTTCCAAGCGAAACGATTCTATAATCTAGTTGGTAGCTAGTTTCCCAAACTAGCTGTGTCTCAGGCATGCCCAAGTGCTTTGTTCAAGTTGTAAGACAAGCTGCAATTAAAAAAAAAAAAAAAAAAAAAGAAACTAAAAATAACCTGCCCCCAGAAAAAACTCCCTTTGGGGTGGGAAGGAAATCAGAGGCTGACTCATGGTGGAGCTTCAGCTGTGTAGTGGTCGTGTGCGAAACCACTAGAAATCTCCTGCTCCTTGGCTTAGGTGGCTGTTGCAGTTCCTCAGCTGACGTTGGACCTTTTCTAGTTTAAGCACAGAAATCCTTGCAAGTTTTTAAAGATGTTTGAGGACCGAGGAACAGGAGGCCAAATTCTGACTTCACCGGTAGCAGAGGAAATACAGAATACATTGCTGTGGGACACATCAGTGCTTGTGCAACTGGGGCTGCTGAGCTCGAGTTCATGTTATATACTGATATTCAATGGCCTGAACGCGCAGCTTTTATCTCGGAGGCGTTCTGATGGCATTCTTTGTGGCACTCATTTGCTGATAAAGCCTGATTAAAGTGCTGCCTTGATTAGCTGAGTCCTTGCTCTTTGTTTTTCCAAGCGGGACTCCGGAGATGCCGGCGCCTCACTGTTGGCAGCAGTCGTGTCTCTTCCCACTTCTTCCTCAGCTCCCGGGGACCCGCGGCCCCTGCGGCCAGCACTGGCCGTGACGGCAGCGTCTCTTGCCCAACTTGCTGGTGGGCGTTTCGGGGGAGTGGGGTGGACGCCGGGGTTGGATTGGCTGCTTTGCACCAGCTTCCCTGGGAGCAGGCAGCAAGACAAATAACCCCGGGGAACCCTGGCAAGCTCCGTCTTCAGCGCTAGCGGTGACGCGCTCCCCCTTGATTTTGCCCAGAAGCTGGCTGCTTCTGCATTCCCAGCCTGGAGTGGAGCCGGCGTTGGCTTCGGCTATAGATATGCACTGACAGGCTGCTTGCTCCGGAGCAGAAGGAAGAAGCTCTTCCTGGAGACCAACAGAGGGGCGACTGTAGGACTCATCAGGGCTTTTGGGAGAGACAGCTCCATCCTGTAAGGTGGAGGGTGGTGGAGGGGATGAGCATCTCCAGGCTGCTCTTTGCTCTCAAGCAGGAATCTCAAAGGGTGCAGAGGGGTTTGCACAGCTCTTGTTTTTCCCAGCCGTGGTGAGTCTAGCCAGCTGAGTCCATGTCCCACTAACTTTGTACCCTCACTGCTCAGGGAGCTGATAGTGGCTTGAATTGACTTGTTTCCTCTGACCCTTAAATGAGCAGCTGGGTGTGATGAGGGCTTCAGCTGCTTCCAGAAATTCATCAATATTTCAGCATGGCCAGGGTGCAAAAGGGCGTCCTCCAAGTGGGGACGTTGGACTAGATGACCTTTAGAGGTCCCTTCCAACCCATTCTAGGATTCTGTGATTCTAAGTGCAGCAGTCGTGGGCTCTGTGCCTCTGTTCTGTGAGCTGACATTAGCAACCCTTCCCTCCCCCTCGAGGTGAGGATCAGCAGGTAAAACACATCCAAGATCTGTGAAGAATGCGAGTGCTTTTCTGGGAAACAGTAAAGAGACGGCTCAGCTTTGCAGACAGGGTAGGATGGAAATCAGGTGGTGGGATTGGTTCGTGCTCCCTCCATCTGTCCCAGTTCCCCAGCAGAAGTTGCTGGGGATGACTCACGAGCTCTTATTTTCAGCCTTTAAGCTGAAATTGGGAGGATTATATGTTAACGTGCTGAAGTGGCAGCTGCTGGGCCCCGTGGAGGAGTCACGAGCGCGACAGTCATCCCTGCAGAGCACTTGGCCTCCATCGGAGGACACAAAGGGTCTCCTTGGGCACAGTTGTTGCCACCGTGTGACTTCAGGTCTCCTTCACGTTCCCACTGTGTGACTTTAGGTGTTCACGTGTGAATCAAAACTCCTCACTGCAGACAGGAGAGAGGCTTGAGCTTGCTGAAGGGATGATGTGTGCTGCCTTCAGACGTGATGCCAAGTGAATAAATCCGTGGTGCCGGTGAGCTCCTGGACCACATTGCCACCAGTGGAAGAGGACCTTGGAGAGGTGCTCTCTGCCACAGGCCATCCAGAAGCCACCAATAGATCCCAGCACGCATCTTGGCAGGTCTCACTGGTGTTTGCAGACCAGCTGCTGGTGGGAGCTGAAGGTCTAGACCAGACTGGGGAGAAGCCCTTTGCTGGTGATGACGTTTGGAGGGCAGCTCCAGGAGTGTGACAGCCTTCCCTGGCCTCTGCCAGTAACACCTCCCACGTGCACCAGTGCCACACTGGGGATGACTCAGTGCCCCTGTTATGTAGGTTGCTGGTGGTCCGGAAGGGCTTCTGGCAGAAACGTGTTTTAATAACAAACCCCAAGGCTCAGTGGGATGAGGGCACGTACCAGTACAGCTGGCAAACGACTGGGTTTGCCTCTCCCTGAGCTAATTTTCGGTAGTGCATCCGTACTTCTTTCCAATGTACTTTCTGGGTTTTAATGTTTGCAATTTATTTTTGCATTCAGCTTGTCTATCGTTGCTTCTGGTACACGTAACGCTGCCTGTAGGCCAGGGTTAGCTCCAGTTAGGGAAATCGAGTCATTGGCAGAGCTGGAACCAAAAAGCTGTGAGATTTTGTAAACCAAAAAAGTAGAAAAGACCATGGAAAGCATAGAGCCAGCAGCCGAAGTAGCTGATTTCTCCTCCTCCGGTGAATTGAAGCTGTTACGGATTATTGAGGACAGGGATTATCCATTCTCTGCTAAGCAGCTTTACTGAAAATATCAGAGTAGGAGAAAACCCAGGTTCATTAACTTTTCGCTGTATATTCTGTGGTTTTACCCTTTACTCGGTTTGCAGCTGAAGAAGAAATTGCTGCGAAAGCCGCTTGGTTCCTGGAGGAGGTCAGCACGTGGAAGCCTACTTCTCGCTTACCTTTCTTGCTCGATGGTTGGAGTTTTTCTTTCTTTCAGCAAACCCTTTGCATTGATGTTAGAGTAGCAGGGTGATTCTTTTTACTGCCTCTCCTCGTTTTCCCGAAGAAATGATTATTCCTGCTGCATGTTGCAATGTGCTCTACTTTCTAGCCATTAGGGTTGAAGTTGTCTTCAACTTGACATCGGAGGGAATGCTTTCGTGGGTAACCAATTCCACTTCAAACTCAGGCTGTGCGGACTTGCTCAGCAGATCCTGATCTGACTGACAGGAAGAAGTGGAGGTAGAGCTTGAGGGTCACGTCTGTGCGGCTTCTGACGTGCAGGAGTCATCGTGTGGAGGAAGCACATCAAGCTGGAGCAGCGCTTAAAGGTTTCGAAAAACCCAGGAGCGTGAGGGGACTGCCCTGTTCCCTGGCTAGTGAGTTTGGCTCCTGTAGAAGGTGGTGGAATGAGAGCATTGCCTGAGCTTCCTACCAGGTAGCATCATTCGGTATTTTCTGCGAAATCCAAACGTGGCAGTCGAAAGAGGGGAAATGTGTTGGGCTGCCCAGCCCTGCCCTGCAAAAGCCGTCTGCTTTCTTGCTGTGATTGCCCACGTGATGGAGGTGTGTCCTCTGAGTAGATGTGAAACCAAGGATTCCTGTGTCCCAGAAGTTCCAGTTAGGACTTTGCTTCCGAATCTAAGGAAAGTTCCCCTAAACCTGTATCTTTCCATGTCTATTTTAGGAGTTCTTCAATGACTTTTAGAGGGAGGGGAGTCCATGCTAAGGAACAGAGGACTCAGTTGCCTTTCTTTAGGGGTGTTGAGCCCTTATAGCTCCTGTCAACTTGTGTTCAAACCTCCTGAAAATGAGCCCGCCCAGATCTTTGGAACCTAGTGGGAGTGCAGGCTTCTCTGTCCAGTTCTCTTTGGAAAATGGAGCGTCGGTACAGGTGGTTTAAATCTCTGCAGGAAGCATAAATTCAAAAGATACACCCTGGTATTTGTGTTTGTGCTTGTGAAGGTGGTTGTAGGCTATGAGCAAGTCTCAAGTGAACCTCCTCCAGAGGGCTTGGAGCTCAGTATGGGTCAGTGCAGGCAGGGAGAGGTTGTGGTCCTCCACTGAAGGGCTTTTTGAGCCTTAAGATTTAAAGGGAGGAGAATATTCTGGAGCATTAATCTCATGGTGCAAACCCAGTTTAGAAGGCACAGGCTCTCCCCTCACCCCATTTCCCGCAGGGCAGCTCGAAAGCTGCCTCCAAGCCACTAACGCCGCTGGCCATGGCCTGGAGCAGCTGGCCAGGCCACGCAGACCTCTCATTGTGGCAGCCACAATACAGGGATTTGCTGCTTGTTGCTGCTGACAAAAGGGCTCTCCAGCGCGTGGTGGGGAGCCAAGGCTTGTTTACCCCGCAGGTCCCCCAGCAAGGCCTTGCCATGGTGCTGGGAGGGGAGTTTCTGCATGCTGCAGCTTGTGGTGGATGAAAAGCTGCTTCAGCGGTGGCTGTTCTGAGGGTGACACCCAGTGGTGATACACAAGGGAAGCCACTCAACTCCAAGGGTTGGTCTAGAGCTGGCTGACTTTGGGGCAGATGAGCCCGTTGACTTCAACCAGCTTCCATCCAGGTCTTTCAGTGGCTCTACCTTTTCTGGGCTGCCTGGTGAGCAACCTGCTGGTGGTGGTGGGGCAGGGACACTATGAAGACGGTGGGGCGGGGGACTTTTGCTTCTCAGCATCACAAAATATTTGCAGAGGTGTTGGGACTGGTTATTAATCCAACTCGTGAGCCTTTCTTGAAGGTCTGATCTGCATCCTTCTGGATTCAGCGCAATGCATCCTTGGATGAGAGAAGGGGATGTGTGCATGCTTGGTGGGAGGTAGTTGTGAAGGTAAAGAGATTACAAAAACCATTGCAGATGGCGTAGAAAAACATCAGGGGATGTTTTCCAAAGCCTAAGGTGTTGGGAGGCAGAAATCCGATTAATTTCCAGTGGTGACTCATGGTGACTCAGTGGTGACTTTCTAAAGCCCTTTGGTGCATTGGGGAGCTCTCCTTCATCAGCCCTTGGTTTTGAGCAGGAGTTACAACACCTTCCTGAAAAATCCAGTTAACGATTCCTTTGCTGTCCCTCTCCAATGGCCTTTGCCTCTTTTCCTTGTGCAGGGGCTGCGGTGAACCTGACTCTAGTGACACCAGAAAAGGCTATCAAACTGGCAGCCAATGACTTCTTCCGGCATCACCTCTCCAAAGACGGGTGAGTAGGGGCCGCAGACCTTTCGCGTTCAACTCCCAAGACACCAGCTCTTGGGACAAGTCTGGTGAGACGTCAGGGCAAAGGTGGAACAGGGTGATGTGATGGCTGAAATACGAGTTGACCTTGAACAGCTCAGCCAGTGATTACATTCAGGCTAAGGATGTCACGTCTAAAACGGGAAGCGAAAAGCACTCTACTCGACGACTGCTTTTTATTCAAGCTTCTAAAAATAGTCCCCGATCGAAGCCAAGGTTCACAGATCCAGAATTTGTAGGCAAAATATTTGAGAGGAGCCCAATGGCACTGATCACTGCTCAAACAGCTGCTGGGAGGATCCTTGTCCTCAGCATCCCATTGGATGCTGTTGTACTCCTTCTGACTTGAACAGATGGCAAGTCAAGTTCTGCAGACCCCAAACTTAGCATCCCTCGTGTCCTTTTGTAGCTTGAAAATAGTTTTAGAGCGGTGGTGGATCTGAATTGACAAAGGACACAAAGGACACTTCCAGTGTTGCCCAACAGCTGACCTGCAAATAACTGCTGAAGGAAAAAAAATGATTGGGTATCTTGCAAGTGGAGGTTGGTTCGTGTGAGTTAAATGTGAGTAGAGGATGGTAGCTGAGCAGTACAGAGGGGCTGCACCCTGAGCATATAATGCTGTTCTTGCCAAGGTATTTCCCTGGGGATTGGGAGGACACTTGGCTCTCCCTTCAGACCGAGACCTTTCTCCAGGGACAGCCAGAGAAGGGCATTATCTCCAGTCCTCAGTGACCACAGTTAGAAACCAGGCTGCCTGGGCTGTGATCCTGACACTTCCCATCAGCAGGGATGTGATGGAGCCTCACTGAAACCCCAAAGCTCTGTCATGATTGCTTGATGTAACAACTTCCTATAAAGCACCAGATGGGTCTCGGCTGCTGCAGATCAGTGACTCGACAGCTTCAGTGGAGATTGTGGGTTGACGCAGGTCGAGGATCTAGGGGTTTTTTAATACACTTGATTTTTTGGTTCTGGAGCTTTTTAAAATAGCAGCTAACGTACGTGCGTGTGACTCATCGGCTGTCAGCTGCTGGTGCTTTTCTGTCTCTTCAAATAGTGTCTCCTCTGTGCTCCGCTCAGACTGTGGGAGGTAACAATGTCCTCGTTGCTCCTCACCTCACCGTGTGGTGGGTCTGATCCCTGCAGGAGACACCACGGCAGGCCCTGGCGCTGCAGGAGGCAGGAGCACAGCTGGCGCTTCGTGAAGTGAGGGTTTCGCAGCTTGTACAGGGAAGACAAAAGGGTGCTGAGCTGCTCTAAGAAGCTAGAAGAAACCAGATCAGCACTGCAACACGTTACGTGTTCTGTGAGAGCAATCACTGCTGTGATGTTTCAGCCGTTAAAACATGACATGCCTGTCAGTAGGTGTCCTGCATGGCGAGAAGTAAAGATTTCTCATGGGACAGATGTGTGTGTCTGCCTCTTGGTGCTGAGACAGGCTTTGAGCACGTGTTTGGGTAAGTGGGATGCAGCTGTTTGCACCAGCAGCTGAGGTCTTCACCCAGATCTTCCCCAGTTTGACTTCTGGGTTCCTGGCTGATCCGCATGTGATGTGGATGATAGAATCATCAAATTGTTTTGGTTGGAAAAGACCTTTAAGATCATCGAGTCCAACCATTCTCCCAGCACTGCCAGGGCACCGCTACCCCGTGTCCCTCAGCACCACATCTCCAGTGTTTGGAAACCTCTCCAGGCATCATGGGGACTCCACCCTTGTGCTGGGCAGCCTGGGCCAGGCCTGGGGAACCCCTTGATTCAGAAGAAAGGAGCTAGAGAGTTTTGCCAAGAGCATGTTCTAAAACATGCACTGATGGGACTGGCACTGCAGTAGCCTGGAGCAGGAGCACACTCAGGTTGTGGGGACCTTTTGTGTCTCGGCACAAAGCATTTTTAACTCCTTTAGAGAAAAGAACGGTTGGGTCACAGTTAGGTGACGAGAGTTCGACAGCATGTGGAGTTGACATCACTCATCTTATTTAAGCACCATGAGCGGCTTGGATGAATGAAATCTGGTCAGCTTTGCTCGTGACGACAGCCAACGTGAGCTGGACACAGAGCCACGATACTGCTGTGACAGATGGTTTAAGGGGTTTCTAACCAGAAGTGTCACTCCAAGATGTGAAGGGAAGGAGAATGCCCTGTGGATTGGCTGTGGTTGGTGTAGGCCATGAACGTGAACTTCATCAGGCAGGGCATGATTAGCAGTGCTGGTATCCAAACCCTCTCCACCCAGGGCAAAACGAAGCACATAGCTGCTGGCACACCGCAAGGCTGGGCCACCTATTTCACAACTCCAGTCAAAGCCTTGGTATGGACCACAAGATAGCCCGAGGTCAGAAAGGTGAAGATTCCAGCCACCCGGCGCGTCAATGTGGTTTCATTTCTGGTTGTGGCATTGCAACAGTCAAGGTGTTACGTGGTGTAAGGTGAAGCTGAGGGAGTTGGGCTCAGGGGAAGGCTGGAGGCTGTTTTTTCATGGTCTAAGATCTTGGTGCAGCTCCACCAAAGTCCTTTTCGCACAAGCCAGACTATCTGCTGTACATTGGTAACGTGCTGTGCTCCGAGGCCAGAGTCCCCGAGGGTGCTCTGCTGTGTCTCTGACTCAGAGTTGCAGAACTCTCCTAGACCAGTTTGCCATTGAATGCCTTTCGTGCTCAGCTCCTGGCATTTGTCTTGCATGAGATGTGTTGCATGAGTTGGAGATCTCGGCTGATAAAACGTGCGTGTTCTATCAGTATTTGCTGATTAAAATATGCTGAATGTGTCCTCTGCTTGCGTGCAAGTGGAAGCAGCAGGTGTGGACCAGAGAGAGGTGGCAAATCCACGACCCCAGATAACCTCATGTTACACAACAACTTTTACCATGCATTGATTGATTTATTTATTTTGATTCTTTTGAAAAGCTTCGTGTTCAAATAAACTTGCTTTTAAACTGCTAGGCAAAAAACCCCACAAGTGGCATAATGCCTGTTTTTGAAAGGCCAGACTGAAAACACCACCTGTGGCGTAGGAAGCTGCTGGCTGCAAATAGCTGGAAGAGTCTGTTGTGGATGTATCGCTGCAGATTCGTGCTAGACTTGCTTTTCCCTTGCTGTGCCCTTGGGTGCTGCTGGAGGTGGAGTACTGAGGCAGCAGGACCTCATGTGGGACTTCATACCTATCCTGGTGCAGCCATCTCCCTGAGCCTGGAGATGTGTGGTCCTCCATCCCATGACTAGCTCAGGAGGCTCTCCTGCCTGGACAATGCTTTTCCCAACCTTTTGGTGCAGGAAGGATGGGTGCTCCCAGGCTAGCAGGCTCGATTGCTGGTTCTCTGCCTGTTTGTTTGTTGATATCGAGACCATTTTGCCAGCCTGCTGCTACAGCTTCTTGTTTCATGAGGAAATAAAACTGTGTTGGTCCTTCCAAGCTGTCCTGGTCTTGCAGGGAGGCCTGGGTGAGGCATGTGAGTGCTGGAAACCCCCTTGCTGTGCCATGGAAAAAAGGAGGAAAATCAAGATACTGAAATAACTGAAGGGCACCCAATGACCCTGGTTGAGAAAGGCAGTAAAGGCCAAAGATCATCCTGTGATCGCGTTGACCTGAGGGCCCTTGCAGTTCCCGGGAGAAGTAGAAGAGATGACCCACAGAAGAGTCTTCAGGCAGGCCCTTGTTCTGCTGGCACTCTGCTGGCTGGACCAACAGCTGATGAAGGATGTGAGAGGGAGGGTAACCTTCCAACATTCAGGATGCTAGAAACAGATGTGTTGTTTTTTCCCTCTGGATTGCTGAAGCTGGTCTGGTTGAGACGCCTGTAATCTCAGCTGCTGTTAAAGTAGCAGCAGCTTCATTGTCCAGAGCAGAGGATGTGAGGACTCACTGGAGTTATAGACTTATAGAATGGTTTGGGTTGGAAGGAACCTTAAAGATCATCCAGTTCTAGCCCCCCTGCCATGGGCAGGGACACCTCCCACTAGAACAGGTTGCTCAAAGCCTCATCCAGCCTGGTCTTAAACACTTCTAGGAATGGGTTGTCCCCAACTTCTCTGGGCACCTCAGGCTAAGTGAAGCACTTGACTCTGCAGCACTTGGGCATGAAGCTAAGAAAGCCATTTAAATTGGTAATGCATCTTTGATTTTGGGGTGCTCAGTGTGCGAGGCCTCTTCGGTAGATGTTAGTATTGCCTGCTTGATGTCCTCTTTGAATTTGGGTCTTCACAAAACCCAGTCCCTTTGAAGTGTGCTGCACGGTTTCATGTTTATCTCTGAAGAGTGCCAGATGGCCATTGTGTTTGGTGTGCGTTAGCCAGGTTTTCTTGTTCATTTTCCAGCCTCTTGGTTAAATGCTCTGCCTTGGCTGCCATAAAAAGTGTCTCATGGTTTCTAATAAAAGCAATTTCTTGCTCATAGAAACTCTCCAGTGTCTCTGGATGTCTTCCCTGCTGCTCTTCTCCAAGGTGTGTTATTCCCATATTAGATCTCCTGTCCTCTTTAATCTTGACCTCCAGCCTATTTTCTGCTCTGGAGCAAAGGCTGGTGATCTGCTGACTGCTGACTGAACCACTTGGATTCCTGGGAAGACCAGCATGATTGTGCTAGTTGTGTCTTTGCTGATGCCAGCATATCTTCTTCCTTTCTGCTTCCCCCTGTCCAGAGGCTTTGCTCAGAGAAGAAAAAAAGCCAACTAATCCTGACCAGAAAGGCCCTTTTCCTTCTCTCCCACGCAGCTGAGGAGACTGGAGCTTGTTCTCCGTTGCCTCCCCAGCTGATAACATCTCCCAGGGCTCCTTTTGTCTGCTCCTCTTTCAGACTCTCCTAAAATACTCAGACCGTCTCTTCTGGAACGAGTTGCCCACAGAAGTTGTGGATGCCTCATTCCTAGAAGTGTTTAAGACCACGTCGGGTGAGGCTTTGAGCAACCTGGTCTGGCTGGAGGTGTCCCTGCCCATGGCAGGTGGGTTGGAACCGGATGATCTTTAAGGTCCCTTCCAACTCAAACCATTCTAGGATTCTGTGGCATCTGTTTAAGTAGCCGTTGCCTGGCCTGGTTGATCCTTGAACTGCAGAATACTTGTAGACAGGCTGTCAGGTGACTCTTGGTTTAGGAAGGTGGGATGCTGGTGCTAGTCCTGGTGCTGAGCTGCTGTGTCTCCTCACGCACACTGTGCTTTGGTCTTTCTCTGAGCCGGAACCTTTGTGGGCCAAAGCAGCCTCTCCTGTAGTTACCCACTGGATGCCCAGATGCTTCTTTAGTGCAGATGACCCTTATCCAACCCACTGGGATGTGTGGGTGGGGAAATCCAGCTTTTCCCCTGGAGAAAGAGCCCGTTAAAAGCTGCTGATCTCACTGTGCCTACTCAGGGATAGCTGTTTGGGGAGGCTCGTTTCTTCAGCACACAGAGGCCAAGGGAATTACAGCGAGTTGAAGTTGTAGGCATCAAAGGTCAGCCAGAAAGTAAATGCACTTTCAGCTGTTGATCTGTAGGGAGCTAGAAATGGGCTGTTGAATCACCACAGGTCCCTCAGCCCCTCCTCACCACACTTGTGCTCCAGACCCTTGCCCAGCTCCATTGCCCTTCTCTGGCCACGCTCCAGCCCCTCCAGGTCCTACTGGGAGTGAGGGGCCCAAAGCTGAGACCAGGGTTCGAGGGGCGGCCTCCCCAGTGCCCAGGGCACGGGGACAATCCCTGCTCTAGTCCCATTACCCACCCTGGTGCTGACACCAGCCAGATGCTGGTGGCTTCTTGGCCACCTGGGCACACGCTGGCTCAGCTCCAGCTGCCTGTCAGCCAACCCCGCAGGGCCTTTTCCACCAGGCAGCTCTTTCCGCCCGCTGTCATTTCCCAGCCTCACAGCTCCACCTTTTCTGAAGCGCAGTTGTTCCCTTTGGAAGGTCAGGGGTTGGGTTGAAGGGGCTGACTGACAGTCTGTGTGCGTGTCCCGTTGTGACTGTGGCAGACAGGTTGTCCTCCCTTTGAAGGACAACTCCTTCGTGTTGGTCCCCTAATCAATATCAAAGACTCGGTATTGGAATGGTTGGAAAGCAGCAGAATTTTTCTGGTTCACAACTCTCGGGGAGTTTTCTACAACCTCTTGGGTTGGAGTTGACAGACCAGAGGTGGAGGTTGTTTTAGGAATGAGGAAGGTGATGCCCAAGCTGGGGACAGTGGCTTCTTGAGTAGCAAATAGAAACATGGCTTTGTATAGATGTTTCTTTAGGTCCAAGATTTGCTAGTTTTGGACGTCTTGTCACCCTTAATCCAGAATGGCTGGTTTTGGTCCCTGCCCAAGCACAGTCAACTCCTACATGGGCAAAATATCCTATTCTTCTCCTGTGTGACATCAAAATACCAGAGCTTCCAGAGATCCTGACGTTGGACTGATGCGCTACTCTTGAGGAGCCCTTTATAAACCTCTAGTCCCTCCTTCTTAACTTTCTGGGGTTTCAGCTCTAGTTTGGAACTCTGATTTAGATTGAGCACGAGTTTTCTTCCCTTCCCAATTGACATCATTGGTTTGTCACTAATTCATTGCCTGTCAGTTAAAAAAAGCGGAACGACTGATTCCTACCAGCACAGAATTCGGGGCTATTGTGTTTCTGTTCCATTTAACACCCTCTCGCTGTGATTAAAAGATGGTTTCTGCTTTTGTAGAACCAGATCCTTGCTGGTTTTGCAGCTTTTGAAGTTAGTTGAGATGTTCCCGTTTTTAAACCCCTGAGGATAAGGCCTGAGGTGCCTTAAACCTCTTTGTCATCTAGAGATGGGCCGTTTTCCAACTCCTTTCATGCTCAGACTGGTGAGGTTTTGCAAAGGGAGTTTGACCCCTGTCTGGTGGACTTCAAACCTCTTGACAAAAGGTTGGCTTATCTTAGGCTGGTTTTTTTCTTGGCCTCCCCCCAGTTCCCAGGATATGCGAAAGAAAAGGTGAAAGTCCTTGTTCTAGATGCTTTCGATGGACCTGTTTGACATCTCTAAAACAAAGCCAAGCACATAAATCCTTTGCTGGGTGCCACTGGCACAGCTCCATGGAGTTCAATTCAGCCAGGCTGATTGGAATAATAGTCCAGAGGTGCACACACAGGGCAAACCTTCCGATCTTTTGAACTGGGTCTCAAAGTGTTTGCCCTGGATGAAAACTGGGAGACTCCAGGAATTCTCCAGGGCTCTGGCTAAAGTGGGAGATGCTCTGCAGCACCATCCAGGGGGACTGGCAGCCAGCTCCTCGTGTGGTTTGCTTCCTCCCGCAGCTGGGTGAAGGGTTGTGTAGGCTGGCTGCCAGCGGCTTTGAGCCACGCAGAGCCTGCTGATGTTCTTCAGACCACCCAAGAGACACAGTGGCCAGATCCAGTGCTGGTGTCAGTGCTGGGGGGACCTCTGGATCTGCACAGCCAGATCCCCGCGTGCCTCCAGGAGAGCTTGCTGTGTACCTCAGCACCCGTGTGGGTAACGCCACCGGAGGGGTGGTTCTTTGCAGCTTCTAGTCAAGGGGGAATTTGGAAAGCGAAGACCGTGAAATGTTCCTCCCTTCAGCCTCCCAGGAGAGCTCTATATTTAGTGACCGGTAATCTCCACCACGGCTCTGTGCCTCTAATCCCCTGCTCTGATATCCTCCCCGGAGACGACGAGAGGCGGAGAAACCAGCCCAGGTGACGTGGTGGGCTGGCGGGATTACAGCGCATCTCCCCTCGCTGTCCTGGACGCTTGCCATTGAAACTTCTCTGCTGGCCCCCAGGGTGGCCACCCAGCAACGCCTGTGCACGAAAGCCCCGGGAAGGGACCGGGGCTGGGTTTGGTGAGGGAGTGGGGCACATAATTGTGGGATTTCTTCTCCCGTAGCATGGGGAGTCGCCTGGAGTAGGTTAGGATGAGGTGTGACTCCCCGCAGCCCTGCTCCTGCAGCAAAAATAGTACTTGCATTTAAAACAGAAAGAGTAGGAGGCTGTTCCCCTTTGGTTGGCTGACGTAGAGATGCTTTTTTTTTTTTGAGCAGATAAGAGACACTTTTTCTTTTAAATGAGTGTTTTCTGGTGCCAAAGGGTGAGGGTTTTTTATAGGGTGAAAGCTCTTTGGTTTCTAAAAACTGAGGTTTTCTGACCATTTGCATCCTGAGTTGTTCTTTGTAGTCTTAGCTGAGCTGTTTCATTGCCATGGGGTGGAGGGAGCTGTGAAATGCTGCATTTTATTAGGCAAGAAGATGTCACGGATAATCCCTGCTCTCTAGTGCTGAGGATGCACCAAACTGCGGTGCTGGGTCCATCCCATCCCTCGGGCAGGGTGAGCTCAGTGCAGAGGCCACTTTTGCAGGTTTGGGAAGGCTGGCGAGCTGCAGAAGCTCCCAAGCACAGGGGACCTGCCTCCTTGCCTCTCACGTTCCCTGTTTATTTATTGTGCGTTTACCAGAGAACTCCAAAGCAGCGACTGGAACATTTCCCTCCCTCGCTCCTCGCCCTGTGGTCTCTGTTTGTTTGTTTGTGGGGATGTTGATGGTGTTTACAGGACTAGGCTGGCAGAAGGAAAGCTGCTTATCTCCCTTAATGCTCGGGTCCTCCGCTGCCCTCTGAAGCGATACCCGTTCCGAAGGCTGTGCCAGGGCAGCGCTGGGCTGGAGGACAGGGGCAGCTCTGCCTTGGGATGGAGCTCCTCAGTGTGGGGCTGTTCCAGCTGGGCTAGTGGCTTTTTCACAATGTGCTGTTTCTGGGGCCAAAATGGGTCTTTTCCTCCAGATTGGGTGATGCCCCAGAGATGCCAAGCATGGGTCATGCTGAGCTGCCAGGTCTAGCAGCTTTCCCATCCCTCGGGCTGCATCTCCTGCAACCGCCATGGCCTGAGGTGTGCCCTGAGCCCCTGCACCCTGCCCCGGCATCGCTTCAGGCCACCTCCTCCCACTGACTCTTCCTCTTTTCTCTGAGCAGGAAGAAGCTGACGCTGCTGCGGGAGATGCTGGCGGGCTGCGGTGCGGGCACCTGCCAGGTGATCGTCACCACTCCCATGGAGATGCTCAAAATCCAGCTACAGGATGCAGGGCGAATCGGTATGTGGGCTTCTCTTCCCTGGCCCAGTGGGAGAGGGCCGGGGCTGGGCTGGCAGCGTGGAGGGAATGAGCAGAGAAAACCCTGTCCCTTCCTCCTACTCTCCCAAGTCAGAGATATCTCTGTAGCAGAAGTTTCTCCTCCTCTTCTCAGCTTGTTTAGCCTCACCCTTTGCTCGCCTGGTGTTGCAGAGGCCCTTGAAGGTACAAAAGGCAGTGGTTGTTTTTTGCTCAAAATGGATGGAGAGAGACAGGAGAGATGGCTGGGTGGTCAGCTTGTGATTAGAACTTGTTAGTCACTGCACACCCAAGGGATTCACATCCTGCAGGGCTTTTCCTACGGTGCTTGCTCCATCTCCATCATCTCCATCATCTCCGTCTTCTCCACCTTCTCCAATGTCTGTTCTCTCCCATCTACCCCCTGTAGCACCTCCCCAGCAGCTTCCCAGTGGGACGTGTCTTTCCCAAATGACTCGTCTCCCCTCTTTCTCTTTTTTTGCCTCCTGCAAAAGCAGCAGTTGTCTCAGCTGAAACACTAAATCAACTTCTCCTGTGGGGCGCTGGAGAGGTTGAGGTGAGGTTCTCAGGGTTGTGGGCAGGAGCTGGCAGGCAGAGGCAGGAGGGAATGCGAGCCCTTGGGGTCCTTGTGGTGAGAATGGAGACCAGCGTCTGGCATGAAGACTCTGGGGGATGATCTCTTGGTAGATCCCACGTTTGTGGCCCTTCCTGGAAAACGGGCCAATTTGTCCTTTAATCTCTCCTTTGATGTCGCATTCCTGAATAATCACGGATTTACTTTTTCTTTCCCCTCTTCGCTGTTTTTAGTGCAGACTTTATCCTCTTTGTGTGTATTATTTTAAAATGTTTGAAGGAATTAAGCCGTGGTTTGAGGGTTCAGAAGAGGTTTTCGCTGCTGTGAACAGCCTGTTCTCTGTGTGACCAGACCTGTGGTGTGCCGGTAGCAGCCAGAGGGTTGCTAACAGGTTGATGTGCTCTCCATCTTCTGGTCAAAGAGCAGAAATGCATCAGTTTGAAAAGGTTGGGAGAAGCCAGGCTGCGTTTATAAAGGTGGCTGAGGAACACATAGAATTGTTTTGGTTGGAAGAGACCTTTTAAAATCATCAAGGCTGATCATTCCCCCAGCACTGCCAGGGCACCACTACCCCCTGTCCCTCAGCACCACATCTCCACGGCTTGGAAACCCCTCCAGGGATCATGGGGACTCCACCCCTGCTCTGGGCAGCCTGGGACACACCTGGGGAACCCTCGACAGTGGACAAGAAATTGTTCCTCAGCTCCAACCTAAACCTGCCCTGGGGCAACTTGAGGCCATTTGCTCTTGTCCTGTCGCTTGTTCCTTGGGAGAAGAGCCCGACCCCACCTGGCTCCAACCTCCTGTCAGGGCATTGATGACAGTAAGAAGGTCTCCCCTGAGCCTCCTTTGCTCCAGGCTCAACACCCCCAGGTCCCTCAGCCGCTCCTCCCCAGCCTCCTGCTCTAGCCCCTTGCCCAGCTCCGTTGCCCTTCTCTGGCCACGCTCCAGCCCCTCCAGGTCCTGCTGGGAGTGAGGGGCCCAAAGCTGAGCCCAGGATTCCAGGGGTGGTCTCCCCAGTGCCCAGGGCAGGGGGACGCTCCCTGCCCTGCTCCTGCTGCCCCCCTGGTGCTGACACAAGCCAGATGCTGGGGGCTCCTTGGGCACACCCTGCCTCATCTCCAGCCCCTGGCACCAACCCCCCAGGGCCTTTTCCAGCGGGCCCAGCCTGGAGCATCGCAGGGGGTTGTTGTGACCCAAGAGCAGGACGTGGCCCTTGACCTTGTTGAAGCTCACAGCAGCTCCTTTCCTCTGCACCACAGAGGCCATGTGTGACAGGCTGCTCCTGCTCAGGTAAAACCAGTTGGTAGGAGAGTGCAGTGGATGGTGTTGTGGTGTGACAGCAACCGGCTCTGAGACCAGGACAAGCTGGGTTGTCTCAGGCTGAGGAGGATGGGCAGACTGGGGGCAGAAGCTTGCAGGACACCCAGCTGGCCTTAGTCTGCACATTTTGGTGCACCTGAAGCCCTGCCTCTTCCTCCTCGTCCCATGGCAAGGGACAGCAAGAGGCAGTTGAGCATCTTACAGACCAGCGTTCTCCTCTCCTCAGCGGCGCAGAAGAAGCTGATGGCAGCGCAGGCACAGCTCTCCCCTTCTTCTGGGGCGGGGGCGGCGGAGCCGGTGGTGGAGAAACGCACCACGGCCACGCAGATCACCAGGGAGCTGCTGCGGAGCAAGGGCATCGCCGGACTCTACAAGGGCCTGGGAGCCACGCTGCTAAGGTAGGGGGGCTGCTAAGGCAGCGGGGCGTGGGCTGGAGCACTGGGTACCAGTGTGCCCAGGCCTGAACCACAAGCACTGGCCATCTGGGGGGTTGGGCTTCAGGGGGTGTGGGGCTGATGCTGAGGTTTGGTTTCCCTGCGTATCAAAGAAGGGCAGGGCAGGGAAGCGAGGGAAGCTGCCAGCCCGTTCCTGGAAGATATAGTTCTGTGGAAGATTAAATTCCTTTCTGTGGGGGTTTTTTGTCTCCCAGATATTTTAACGCTGTGGAGAAATCCTCATGAGCTAACAAAGCAAAACTGTTGGCTTGAGTCTCCAGAGTGTGTAAGGGGTTCTGGCCCGTGGAACGTGCTGGATGCAAGGGCTGACGCTCCTACCTGGGCTTTCACAGAGCAACTCCTCCAGCGTTAGCAGAGGCGGAGCTACAGCAGCACCTGGAGGGATGGGGGCAGGTTCTAAACCTCTTGGATAGAACAATCCACCACTGAACGTGCCAGGGTCTTCTACCTGAGTGTTAAAAAATCAAGGGGAGGCCATTGACTCTGCAGGGCGACCTGGCTCTCGTGGGCTGGTTGATGCTTGCAGCCCTTCCTTTGATGCTCTGTTTATTGGTGTCCCCCTCTGATGTTGCTCATCCCTGTTGTTCTTTCTCTTCCCCTTCCGAAGGGATGTCCCGTTCTCCATTGTTTACTTCCCACTGTTTGCAAACCTGAACAAGCTGGGCCAGAAGGACCCCAATGTGAAGGCTCCGTTCTACGTGTCCTTCCTCTCGGGCTGCGTGGCCGGCAGCACAGCCGCCGTGGCTGTCAATCCTTGCGATGGTGAGTCCCGAGTAGCTTCTGCTGGTGGCCTGGTGCCAAGTGACAGGAGTCAGAGGCCCACAAGTGGGCTGGGTGAGTAGGGAGGTGACCGTAACACCTCTTCACAGCCCAAGGGAGCTCTGCTGGCCAAGCTTTGGACACGGCTTATGCAGAGATGTGCAGACCTTGCTAAGTCAGGAAGAGGGTGTCACTTACTTCGGCCATTGCGCAGGAACGGCTCCGAGCATGCCCCTGCAAAGGCACACAGACCATTGACATGTGTGTGGTCGTGGAGCCTCAGCTCCGTGGCCTTTTCTCCCGCTCCACAGCATCTGCCAAATACCACCTCAGTTTCTCTGCTGTGAAAAACACCAGAAAGTAACTCCTCCTTCCCTGACATTGCGCACGCTGTGAGGTGTGAAGACATGCAAGAGCAGCATCGTGTATTTTAGATGCTTCTTCCTGAAGGAGCTGAGTACTGAAAATCAGTTCCCACTTTGCAGAAGGAGATCTGAATTTGGAAGCATTTGAAGCTCAAGTCAGCCATGGAAACCTTGGTCACAGCAAGGGGATGGGAGAAGCTTTTGGGTGGCTCTTTCTCGTTTATCCATTTGTAAAGGAACCAGTTTGCTTTTCCCAGTTTTGCTGATAAATATGCAAAAACGGTCTGTTCTTGGTGATCTTGTTTCAACTGTGTTTCAGTGATGTTGCTCTCAGGGTGGCTCTTGCCTGCTGAAGAGTGTGCTGTGTTCGCAGTGCTCACCACTGTCTCTCTCCTCTCTTGCTCTCCAGTGATCAAAACGCGGCTCCAGTCCTTGCAGAGAGGAGTGAACGAGGACACCTACTCAGGGATCCTGGACTGCACCAAGTAAGGCTCCTGGTGAAGCAGCTGCCACCTCAGGTGCATGGGACCTGCTGCTGCCAGGCACTCAGGGCAGCTCTGGACCCAACCAGCACCTTCCCTGGTTCAGGTTCCTTCTGAAGCTCTGCTTTCCTCTCTCTGTCTGGATTGACAGATACAGACATGAGCAGATAGACTGTTCGTATTTATAGGTGTATAAAAGATGTCTGAAGGTCCTACAGCTTTAAGTCTCATACCCGTCCTGGGCTGGCTCTTCAGCAGCTCCAGGAGCAGTGTCCGAGCTGTCCCTGCCTGCCCTCTGCTCTGACCCTTCACCAAACTCTGCTCTGGCTGCTCCAGAACAGAGGCAGCTCCAAAACACAAGCAGTTTGCTTCTCTGTCCCTGTCCTAGTCAGTCTCTTGCCATCTGGCTGTGTCTTACACCTAGGCTGGGGTTGACCTCAACTTTTGAACCTCTTGGTGCAAACACAGGATGGTCTCTGCTGTACAGCCAGACCCAGACAGACACTCCTGCCCCTGGCCAGACCTAGGGATGGGGCGTGTTCCTCCACGGCCATTCATGAGCGCTTGGGGGACGGTGGATGATCTGCTGTGAGGGCAGTGCCAGGCGGCAGCACTTGCCTGGGTCTCCTCTCTGGAGGGAGTTAGAAAGCTGGGGGCCTGAGCAGAGGCTCGCCTGGCCCGGTGGAGGGGTGGGATGGACACTTACCTGCCTGTGCCATTTCTCTGCAGGAAGATCTGGCAGAAAGAAGGGCCCACGGCCTTCCTGAAAGGGGCGTACTGCCGAGCCCTGGTCATCGCTCCTCTCTTCGGCATCGCACAAGTTGTCTACTTCATCGGCATCGCGGAGTTCCTGCTGGACATGCTCCCCAAGCACCGGGCCTAGCCCCGCGGTGTCCTCCCGCCCTGCGCCGCGCTGATCCCTCCCCGTGTTCGTCGTCCGTGTGATCGATGTCAGAGCAACAGCACAAAGGGTTCGCGCAGGGACGCCGAGGGGACGCGGTCTCCAGACGGGCAAATGTGGGGAGGGAGAGAGTCCCTTTTCTGTCTCGCTCTGGAACCTGCCCCCTCCTGCTCCTTCCACGGACAATTCCTAATGATGCATATCTTTTTTTTTTTGTTTCCCTTTCCTTTTTTGTTTTTGTTTCTCAATTGTCATTCTTAAGGACACTGGTAAGCACAGACTGGGCTCGCAGACCTGGAATTCTCCTCCCAACCTTGGGGTGGAAGAGGGATGGCAAAGAAATAGCCTGCACCCTCGTCCCCTCCCAGTCCCTCTCTTCCTTCCTGGAGTCTGAGGAGTTGCTGTGGGGGCAGCCGTGTCCCCTCGGCCCCTCCTCGGCTCTGCCGGACCCGGGTCGAGAGCGGGCGCTGTGCAAAGCGGGGCGCGGCAGGGGGGACGCTGCAGCCAGCAAGGTCCTCAGCCTGGAAACCTTCACCCCTCCTTTTCCCGTTCTCAAAACCGAGTTGGACTTAGCCGAACTTCTTGGAGATCAGAGGAAGGGAGCGGGGATCACTGCAATTACTTTTGTTTGAACACAAAGGGACGTCCCTCCCAACCAATGTCACAGGCACAGCCGGGTGAGGGGCAGAGACGAGATGTCTGCTCTGTAGGGAACATGTCTGTGGGATCACAGGAGCATCTGCGGGTGCTTCGCAGGCAGGGGAGGGAGAGGAACTTGGGATCAAGTTATTTTTGTTCTGTTTTTTCTGTTTTCTTTTTTTTTTTAATGCGGGGGTTGTGGGGAGGGAGAACCAAACAAGAAGAACCCACTTACATTCCTTCAGCCTGCCCACCCCTGGGGGGTAACGCGGTGGCCACAGATGACCCGATTATTATTATTTTCTTTTCCATCCTACCCTCGGGGGCATGAAGGGAGACAGCAGCTCCGCTCTTTTCTAGCCGTGCTGGAAAGGCCGTGCCTTGGAAAGGTGCTCACCTCTCCAGGTGACACACGTGGTCCAGTCATGCCTAACCGGGGTGTGTTTGGAGGCGGCCGATGCCGGTGCCCGCACCCCAGCCAGGAGCCGTTTGCCTCCGAGTTCTCACGGGCTCGGGTCCTCTGGGTCACCAAACCTCATCATCCCGCTGGG
The DNA here is from genome assembly GCA_013389965.1 of Todus mexicanus. Classification (NCBI taxonomy): domain Eukaryota; kingdom Metazoa; phylum Chordata; class Aves; order Coraciiformes; family Todidae; genus Todus; species Todus mexicanus. The sequence continues at coordinate 22,244 of WEIS01035245.1, forward strand.
GTGGTGAGCATTGATCGTTAGGTGGCAGGGGACAAATCCACACCCACAACCTGCCCTGCAAAGGGACCCCAGCCGCCACCACTGCTCAGAGGACCTGCCTCGTTCCTGCTCTCTTGGGCCGTGGAGTTAATTGTAGTTTCGATGATCTGAAGCGTGAGATCTGCCACCCCAGCGTCATCCTCTCCGTTATTTATTCCGTTCAGTGCGATCCACCCGCCTTTGGTGTTTCAATTAAACTGGTTGAATTCACTTTTCATTCCTCCTCCGTTTCGCTTCGTTCTCCAGGCGCTCGCTTGGTGTTTGTGTTTCTAATGTATATTTAAATTAATTTAAAGAAAAAAAAATACCCCTGTTTTTAATGTTTAAAAGGAAAGCCGCCTCTGTTCCAACCTTCTTGGGTTAGGTTTTTTCACACCACCTGTATGTTGGGAACCTCCTGCCTCGATGCGTCCTCCTTCTCTTCAGAAAAATTGCTCTGTGGCTGATTTGTTCCTTGTTACTTTGCCTCTGTGAATGATTTTCTTTAATTTTTCCTTTTTTTTTTTTTCCCTTTTCTCCTTACTGACTTCTCCATGTACCTGGGAAGGAACCTGTGCAAAGCCGACGGTGGCTGTCTGTGCTGTGTGTCGTGCTGTGATGCTGCTCTTGCTCTGGATTCCCCTTGGGTGGATTAAAAGAAAGAGTCTTTTCTTTCTTTCTTTTTTTTTTTTTTTTTAATTGAAGATGCCCCGTTTCTTGCTGGTTTGTGATTTATTTTTGGATCCTCCAAAAGAAATCTTGCTGATAAAAGTAATCCTCTAAGAAGAACTCCCTGAAGGGAGGTTATGGTGAGGTGGGTGTTGGTCTCTTCTCCCATGTCACTAATGATGGGATGAGAGGAAACGTCCTGAAGCTGCGCCAGGGGAGGTTGAGGTTGGATATTGGGAAAAATATCCAATAATACTTTAATCCAATAATTCAGCTTTACTGGTGAGGCACTGGAACAGGCTGCCTGGAAAGGTGGTGGAGTCACCAGCCCTGGACGTATTCGAAAAACGAGTAGCTGCGGCTCTTCAGGACATGGTTTAGTGATCGTGGTAACGTTGGCTTGACAGTTGGGCTTGTTGATCTTAGAGGTCTTTTCCAGCCCGGATGATTCTATGATTCTAAGTCCTCTAAGCAGAGAGAAAACTCCTCGAAAGCAATGGAGGCCTCTAGAAAAGGGCCAAGGAAATTCCCCAGGAAGCAGGGGAGGGATTTCCTGGAAAGCAGCAGGAGGAAAACACCCTGCAAAGCGAGAGGGACTTTACCTGGGAAACCATGGGGTGGGGGGGGGTTGTTCTGAGGAAGGAAGGGCAAAAATTCCTGGGAAGTGGAGGGCAGGGTCCTGCAAAGCAGCCAGGTGCTCCTGGGGAGCAGCGGGGAGAAATTCCTGGAAAGAAGGGGAAATTTCCTCGAAAGCAGGAAGTGTCTGGGGAGAGCGGCCACGAGCTGTGCACCAGCTCAACACCACGGGTAATCAATCTGTGAACCTCCTGCCAGCCTCGGGGTTTGGGAGGTGTTTTCCTGCTCTCCACAGAGCTCAAATGGGCTCGTGGAAGAGCAACGAGGGCGAGCGGTTGTGGTGCCCGGCACCTGCCTCGTACCACAGTTACGGTTTTCCTCTAACTGAACACAAAACTCCCCGTACCCTGCCCCACACTGGCCCGAGGTACAGGGTGGCCGCTTGCTGTCGCAGGTGGCTGTGTCCAGGACCCACATTCCTGGAAACAGCTGCAGCCCCGGCTGGGCACCACTTCTCCTTTCTGGAGTGGGAGGATGTGCTGCCCCTAGAACCCCGACTCCACCTCTGCCTGTGGCCTTTGGGGCCTGGCATGGCCACGGGGACCCCGGCTCTGGGGTTCATCCCTTTGCAAAGGTGGGGCCGGCCCCAGAAAACACACGAGGAGTTGACGTGTGACCCCGGCATCGATTCTCCTCCTTTTTTCCCCTGTTTTTTGCATGGTGCCGCCACGCCAGAGATGCTTTGATGCCTGTTTGGTGTCTGAGCAGTGCCCGCATCCCACCGAGGTGCAGGAACCACATGCCAGCAGCTCCTGGCCACAGACAGAGGTATTGGGTGCCCTGACACCCACCTCTGCCGATGTCCCACCCGAGAAGCCGGGGTTGGGTCCCCGGGAGTGCGTCACCTTTATGGGAAAAGGGAGTGCCGGGAAAACAGGCTCCGGGACGTGGGGAGCGTGGCCGGTGCCAGCTGCCCTCTGGCAGTTTGCTTTTGTTTTCTTTATTCTTTTATTTTATTTCATTTTGGTTTTTTTATAGCCGTGCCCTTTGCGTGGAATCCAAGCATCCTGGGAGGGGGATTAAAATAAAAAGGCAGGGGAGTTTCCAGCCCCGAGGCAGAGCCTGTGTGGCCTGGGCACCCCGGAATGCCCTGCCGGTGGGTGCAGCTGCTTTTGGGGCAAGCTGGGTGTTCTGGGGTGTCCCCCCGCTTCGCTCTGCTGCTGAGCATCGTTTAATTTTGTGGTGCACTCGTCCCGCACCAGCACTTTTGGGCCACGACAGCCCCTGTGGAGCACCCCCGATGCAGCGTCACGGGCGTTTCGTCCCCTCCCCAGCTCAGGGCTGCTCTTGCGCGGTGCCCACCGAGCTCCGTGGCCCCACCGGCGCGGGACGGGGTTGAAATCTGGAGTGGTTTATGTAACGATGGTTAATTTGGGGAAGGGGTCGTGGGGGGTCCCCCCAGGCAGCAGCCCCTGGGGGTAGGAGCAGGCTGGGAGCTGAGCATCCCCTGGGCGCCTCGCTGGGACCCCTGGGCCTGGCGTGTGGGAGCCTCGGTGCAGGCGTGGTGCCACCCACACTTTCACTTTCAGAAGGGTCATGTGGTTTCCAGGAAACCCTGAGTGGGTGACGGAGACGGAGACGGATAAAAGGTGGGAGCAGGAGCCGGTCGCGTCTCCAGCCGAGGTCACCCAGCGCCCGGGTCCCGCAGGAGCGGGGAGCCAGCGGCACCATGGCAGCGCCACAGAGCGAGGGGTAAGCGGCACCCCCGGCCCCCCGTGGGTGGCCCTGGTCCCCCCGCCCCGCTGACAGCCCCGTGCCCACAGGGAGGCCCAGAGGCTGCGCTTCGGGCCCTGGCTGGTGGAGGCCGTCAGCAGCGGGATGTACCAGGGGCTGTGCTGGATCGACGGGAGCCGCACCATCTTCCGCGTCCCCTGGAAACACAACGCCAGGAAGGATGTCACCAGCAGCGACGTGGAGGTCTTCAAGGTGGGTGGGGTGGGGGTCACCAGCAGTGAGCTCGGCGTCTTCGGCATGGGTGGTGGCCAGCAGCAGCCTGAGGTCTTCAAGGGGGGTGGAAGATAGGGATAAGCAGGAGTGAGCTTGAGGGGTCTAAGGTGGGTAGAAGGGGGGTCACCAGCTGTAGGCTCAAGGTCTTCAACATCACGGCGGGGGATGAGAGGTGACTAGCAGCAACTTGAGGTCTTCAAGGTGGGTGGGATCAGGGGGTGATTGTCAGTGAACTCGAGGTCTTCAAGGTGGGAGAAGTGGGGGGTCACCAGCTGTAGGCTCGAAGTCTTCAAGGTGGGTGGGATGTGGGAATCGGGGAGTGGGAGGAGACCAGGCATCCCTGCAACCTCCCTGCTCATGGAGCCAGGGTCCCCATGATCCCTCCTCTGCACCCCCCAGGCCTGGGCACAGGCGAGCGGGCGCTACGAGGGGTGCCCGGAGGACCCGGCCAAGTGGAAGACCAATTTCCGCTGCGCCCTGGCCAGCACTGGCATGTTCAGGCTGCTGGAGGACCACTCCAAGCGTGGGGATGACCCACACAAGGTCTTTATCATCACTTCAGGTGAGCCTGGTCCCACAGGGGGCTTCGTTGAGGGGACGGGGGGTGGATGACCTCAGGGTGCCCTGCTTATGTCACTCTCCTTCCAGCCCCCCACTGTCACGGTCAGGAGGGAGCTCTGAGCAGCCCTGACCCCGCGGTGGATCAGCAGCCGCTGCAGCAGCAGCTGCAGGTAACGGGCTGGGCTGGGGGGTCCCCAGTGCCGCTCCTCAGGTGCTGCACTCCCATGTCCTTGGGGTGCTCCTGAGCTGGAGCCCAGACATGGGGCAGGGGGAGGTGGGACCACAGCGGTGGGACCCCATCCCTTTCCCCTTCCCCTTCCCTTCGCAGCTGGAGCTCAACCCCCAAGAGGCAGCCACAGAAATCCCTCTCCCAGGTAAGTGCTGGTCCCCAGGTTTTTGAGGAGAGCTCCCCAGTGGGCTCAGCTGGGGCTGGTTTGGGGGTGGTGAGACCTTCCCCTGCTGTGCCCCTCCCCAGGCACCGACGCTGCACAGTCCCTGGTGCTGGAGAAGATGGAGGTGCTGCAGTGGGTGCTGCAGCAGTGCAACCTCTCCCCCAGTGACCTCGACTCTCTGGACCCAGCCTGGGCACCTGCAGGTGAGACCAGCCCCACTCACGGGGTGCAGGTTGGGTGACCCCCACGGGTGGGTGACCCCCCAGCCCCTTCCCACCCGCTCTTCCTCCGCAGGGGATGCCCCCCAGCAGGATGCCCTACTCCAGCCTCCCCCCGACCCCAGCCAGCCCCCCTGCCCACCCCTGCCGACCTTCCAGCCGTGGGTGCCCGCGCCGAAGCCGCCCGACTGCAGCAGCTACAGGCGCCCGGCCCCCGCGCTGCTGGGGGAGGCGCAAGGTGGGTGCTGGGCAGCTCTGACGGGGTGGGACGAGGCCAGGGGGCTGCCACCTGCACCCTGCGCCAAAGCAGCCCCCAGAACGGTGGTGCCGACGCTGCCCGTCTCCTGCCACAGTGGCCGCGCCGCTGCCGTGTCCCCCACCCGAGGTCATGGTGCCCGTGCCATCCCCAGGGGAGGCCGTGCTCTTCGCCCCCGCTGCCAGCCCTGCGCCACCGCCACCGCCGGAGGGTAACGCAAGTAAGAGATACTGGTTGTTAATAGAGAGAAATAATTATCGTTAATATTAGTAAATATTATTTATTAGCATTAAATATAATAGCATGTTAATGTAAGAGTTGTAACTGATCACAGTTAAATTATTATTAAATATGATTATAATCTGATTGGAAAATTTATTATAATATAATAATTAATATTTCTTCCCCACTGTCAGGGGTTCCCCAGGCCTGGCCCAGGCTGCCCAGGGCAGGGGGGGAGTCCCCCTGATCCCTGGAGGGGTTTCCAAGCCGTGGAGATGTGGTGCTGAGGGACACGGGGCAGTGGTGCCCTGGCAGTGCTGAGGGAACGGTTGGACTCGATGAGCTTAAAGGTCTTTTCCAACTGAAAAAAATTCTGTGATTCTGTGATTGTGTGTAATTAATAATAGCTATTAATGCTCAAGAGGGTGTTTTGGGGAGGAGAACCATTTGGGCTTGGGGTGGGCTGATCGCTGGTCCCTGCCCGGTGCAGACGGCATGACTCCAAACCTGGACGTCCTTGATGTCAGCATCTTCTACCGGGGGAAGCTCCTGCATCAGGAGGAGGTGAGGGGCGGGCAGTACCTGCTGGCGTACGACCTCTCGGACCCGGTGCTGGCGCTGTGCCCCGGCTCCCTGGTGCGCTTCCCCAGCCCCGCCGAGCTGGCCGACGCCAGGCAGCGGCACTACACCGAGGACCTGCTGCGCAACGTGGGGCTACAGCTGGAGCAACGCGCCTTCAAGCTCTTCGCCACCCGCCTGAAGAAGTGCCAGGTCTTCTGGGCCCTGTCCCGGCAGCTCGAGGGCAATGAGGAGCCCCCGTACAACAAACTCTCCCGCGAAGAGGAAACTCCCATCTTTGACTTCGATGAGTTTTGCACAGGTGGGCAAGGGACTGGCCCCTCCCCAGTCCTGGGTTTGGGGCTTGTGGGAGCCAGCTCCAGGCTGGCACGAGCATCTGAACCTTCTCGACCCTTTTGTGTTCCCCGGGCTCACCCCAGAACTGTCCCCTGTCTCTCCTCACAGAGCTGAGGGATTTCCGCAACGGCCAGAGACGGCGGTCCCCCGACTTCACCATCTACCTCTGCTTCGGGCAGTGCTTCTCCAAAGCCAAGCCCAAGGACTCCAAGCTCATCCTGGTCAAGGTGAGGGGCCAACACCCACCATTGCCCCTCGGCTGCCCAGGGAGGGGGGACTTTGGGGGGCCAGGGAAGATGGTGCCCAAGGAGGTGACCCCCAAGATCCATGGGAGATGGCGGGCTTGGTGTCCGAGGAGGAGGACCCTCAGTGTCCATGGGAGGTGGGGCGTTTCTCAGGAGTCTAGGGACTCAGGGGCCAGGGTATCTGTGTGTCTGGGTGCCCAAGGAGGGAGACCTTTGGGGTCCAGTGGAGGAAGGGTCTGGGTCCGTGAGGAGGGAGAGCCTCAGTGTCGGGGGGCATCTGGATGCCCAAGGAAGGAGACCCTCAGGGTCTGGGGCAAATGGGGATCTGGGTACCCAAGTAGGGGATGCTCTTGGAGCCAGGGGAGGGAGACCTGTAGAGATCAGGGGTGATGGGGGCGCTGGGTGCCCAAGGAGCAGGACCCTTGGGGGCTGGGGGGGAGGGGCTGGGTGCCCAGGGAGAGGAACCCTTGGGGAGCAGGGAAATATCGGGGGATGGGTTTCTGGGGAGGCCACCCTGGGAGCCATGAATTCAGGGAGAGTCACCCTAGACAGGGAGAAGATGCCTCTGTAAGAGGGCCCGTGGGGGCTGAGTGGGATGGGCTGGGAGGGCTGAGGACCCTCGGGGGCTGGGAGAGCTACAGGGGGCCCCACACCCCTTCCTCTGCGCCAGCAGGACGGGGCCTCAGGGAGGCAGCTGCCCGCAGCCCATAACCCTGCTGCTTCTGCTGCCACCACAGCTGGTGCCCAGGTTCTGCGAGTACTGGTGCGAGCAGGTGCAGCGCGAAGGAGCCTCCTCGCTCGACAGCGGCAGCATCAGCCTGCAGCTCTCCGACTCCTTCAGCCTCTTCGAGCTCATCGAGCAGTACAAGATGCAGCTGGACTGACCCCTGGCCACCAGCCACCAGGGGACCACCGGCCAACAGGGGCCGTGCAAACCGGCGTCCCCCCAGGAGTGCCCTGGTGGGATGCCTACACAGAATGGGGATCTTTCCTCCTCCACACCCCCATCGCAAGGACAGCTCCACTGGCCGGTCCTGGAGCTGACCTGTTGCTTTTCTTCCTCCACCAGCTGCTACCGGGGGTTTTGTGGAGCATGGTCATGTATAGATTGCTTTTCTGAAGTTCTTCGGTGTTTAATATCTGCATGGAAAGGTGCTTCCTTCTCGTCAGTGTTGCCTGGACATCCTCCCCCACCATCAGCCTGAGGAACCCTCCACGCCTCTCCCATCCCCCAAGCCCATGGGGTCGGTCGGTCGGTGGCCGGCCTTGTCCCAGCAAAGCCCCAGCTGGCAGCGGGCTCGTACCGTGCGCTTGTCAGCACCTTCTGCCCTTACATCTGCGGAAACGAGGCGGCTCCTGACACACAAAGGGATGTCGTGTTTCTTGGTGCGTTTATTTCCACACATTGAGGCCACGAACGTGACTTGCAAGCAGAGCGCGGTGAGGACAGCTTTGGCTTTGGCTGAAGAAAAACAAGCCTTCGGCGAGTGCTTCCCTGGTGGCCTGGAGTTACTCACTGGAGATGTTCTGCAAGAATAAGGCAGTAACTACAACACGGAGCACCCAGAGCTCCGCTCTGAGGCACAGAGGCGGCGGCAGCTCCAGGAGGAGTGTGGGAACCAGAGCGCTGCCCAAGGATGGGGTTGTCCCCTCCCTGTGCTGGAAGCAGCTGCACCCCTTCATTTCAGGAGGGGAGAGGACAACCCTGGCCATCAGCGGCAGACCCTGGGCAAGGGGAAGTGGAGCCTCCGTACCTGCCGGTTGACCTGGATGCTGCTGCTCCCGAAGGTGGTGGTCCCGTAGCTTGTCACGTAGTAGTGAGCAGAGGGCTGCACCTGAGGCTCCTCCAGCTGCCTGGGCACTGTGGGCACGGTGGGACCCACCATTAGCTCCAGGAAACCCTCAGCCCTCCTGCCCCTTGAGCACTGGTGGGGCACAAACCCCAGACCATCGGGCTCACCTTTCGGCAGGAGCAGCTCGGCACCAAAGCGGTGCCCACACACTCCACAGGTTTTAACCTCTTCCTTCGTCCTGCGGAGGAAAAAGCCCCGAGAAGAAGCCTCTCCAGCTTTGCAGGAGAAACCACCCAGCTCCAGCCCTCAGCTTGTACGTACATGGTGTTTGTGCCGTCCGTGTCCGGCCAGATGAGCTCCGATGGACAGCCGGCCGTTCGGCAAGGGGTCTTCACGCACACGTGCAGCCCTGGCCACTCCTCAGCGAGCTTCTGGATGATGAACACGACGGCCATGAGGAAGTCCCAGGCAATCTGAAAACCTTCCAGGCAAAAGGAGAACATCTCACTCACAGCCACCCAACCGTGGCAGCCCAGGAGATGCTGCTGTGATGCACGCGTTCCTCTCAGCCTGCCAGACTACAGCCGGAACGGCTGGACCAGCTCCACTGTGCAAGTTAACCAAGGACATTGACCTTCCAAGGGAATGTTGGGATTCCCTTCCCTCCCAACCCCAAGGGCCCTTTTGCTTATCACTTGGAGGCCCAGCCTGTGACTGGACTCTGCTGGGACCTTATGGGAAAGGATGACCCGTTTGCTCCATGAGAAGACTGAAAATTTGACTTTCCACTTCCATGTGATGATACCTTGAGAAGAATCCTGACCAGGTTGCGTGGAGAAAGGGGAACTCTTTAATCAAACAGCTGGTGGGCCCTGGCCAGACTGGGACATGTGACAGAGGCTTCAGAGATGCTCTACCCAAATGGGTAAAGGTGGGAGGAGGGAGCTAAGGAGAGAAGTGGTTGGAAGTCATGAACTAAGGATCAGGGATCCTCACCTGTCCTTCCTGCCGGCTTTCTGCAGCGGAGCTCCAGGTAGCTGTAGGCCCTCTGGTTATTCTCCTTGATCAGCAGAGGTTTGCCGTTGCTTATGAGCAGGCAGGTCGCCTTGGCCACCCAGTGTGTGGAGTAGAAGGAGCAAGCTTTCACCAGGAACCTGCAAGGACATGGCCCACAGCTTTCACCACACTCCTCCTCGCTTATCTCTAACTGGGAGAAAGCGAGGTGACCGTGAAAAATATGAACCCAATTTCAGGAGAAACAGGGGTAGACACCAGCTGAGAGCCCTGCCCTGCTGAGACCTCACAGCAGGAGGAGCCGCCTTTTGAGCCAAGAGCTGCTTCCAGAGTTGGCCACCTGTGCTGGTTTGGGCTGGGGTGGAGTTAATGTTCTTCCCAGGAGCTGGTGTGGGGCTCAGTTCTGGATTTGTGCTGGAAACAGGGCTGAGAACTCCAGGGTGTTTAAGTTATGTTCTTGATACTGAGTCAAAGCCTTTTCTGCTCCTCACCCCACCCCACCAGGCAGCAGAGTTGGGGTGTACAAGAAGCTGGGAGATGACCCAGCTGGGACACTGGCCCCAGCTGACCACAGGGATGTTGCAGACCACAGGAGGTCATGCTCAGAACATAAACCTGGGAGAAAGCTGGTCAGGAGGCCACGGCTTGGGGTCAGGCTGGGCATCACTGAGCAACAGTTTCTCATGTTTTTCTTGGGCTTTAGTTCTCTCTACGCTTATTGTTTTCCTTTTCATATTCATTTTTATTATTGTTGTAATAATATTTCAATTATTAAAATGTTCTTGTCTTGACCCATGAGTTGTCTCTCTTTTACCCTTTCAACTCTCTGCCCCATCCCACCAGTAGGGAGTGAGCAAGCGGCTGGGTGAGGCAGAGCTGCCAGCTGGAATTAAGCCATGACACCATCAGATAAAACTCTGGACACGAGTAGAGAGCCCCACCAGCACAGGAGACTTTCCAGCACCTGGAAAGGTCCCAGCACCCATAGAAACTGGACCATCCTCGGGTGGGACTGGAGGCCTCTGACTGCCTGGACAGGCACAGCCTAGCCAAAAATCACCCCAGCTGGAAGGTGAACCAGCAGGAGCACGGTCCTTGCTCTTGCCCAGGCAGTGAACATCTGAATGGTTCACCCAGAGCTCCACACGCCTGTAGCAGAGCTGAGAAGCTGCCCTGGTCTCCTGGCCTCAGCTGACACGGTCTCAACAGCCAAGGGCTTGCCAACAGTCAGATCAGTGCCTTGCAGAGCAGAACCTCAACCATGCAGCCTCGTGAGGGGTTGGACACCACCACTTACCTCTGGAAGAAACCCTCAGGTATTTGGGGTGAGAAGTAGGCACGAATGTGGAGGTCCTCGGGGTGGTCTCCTCCCCACACCTCAGACACCTCTTCAGTCTGGTTCAAATAGGTTGGGAACAAGTACCAGGACTCGCCTTGGCCCCGCGTTGTCTCCCATGGCTTCCCCGGCACGAACTCGGTGGCCTGTGGGTTGAGCGCTTCGGCGTGCCTCACCTCCAGGCAGAGCTCAAAGTGCTGCAGGAGGCTGAAGAGCTTCCCCCTCTCTCTGTGGGGCCTGTGTCCCATGATTTCCTCAAAGACGTCCCACATCCCTTCCGAACAGAGCTGGTGCTTCACCAGGGCACGCACAGCCCGGTGACACAGCATCGCCTTTGACTTGAAGGTCCACACCCAGTTGGCCCTGTCTCTGATGGTGGCGTGTTCCCCGATCAGCGTGTCCACAGAGATGCTCTCGAGCTGCTGCACTAGGTGGTACCTCACAAGGAGCTGGGTGGGAAGAGGAAAGAAGACGCAGCAACGAGAGGGGTCCAGCAAAGCTGCAGAACTTGGCCCTGCAGAGAGGATGGGCCTGAGCCCCACACTCACCTTGAACATAGTTATTAGGAAGGTAGGCCGGAGAAATACGGTGCTTTCCAGGTGCTTGATTTCCTCGTACCACACAACAAGCCCGACGCGGTGGAGGTACCGCAAGATGTCCTGGAGAAGTTCTCTGCCCAGATTGGCCAGGTGCTTGCACTGGGAGAGTTTGCTGAGCAGGTACTGGAGGTCCATCATGCCTAGAGGGAGACGCGGGAGCTCAGCGTGTACCTCTCAGACACCAGCATTCCAAGGCAGATGCGTTAGAGAGCCAACAAACACCAGCAGCATCCAGCAGCACCCATGCCAGCCCTGGGAAGCAGCTGGGGCCAGCGCGATGCTGGGTGATGGTGGCCCAAAATGCTTTGCCCATCCTTAGCTGTCCCACTGCCACTCTGCAGCTCCCATCATCTCGCCTTGCCTCAGTGGTGCCAAGAGCTGCTGGGACCTCACCAGAATGTCCGATAAATGAACCTAATACTGACTTTTGTGGGGTTTTTTGAGAGAGCAGGTTCGTTCTCAACCAGAAAACCTCCACCTGCCACTTCCACCTCAGGCTGTGGTTCAGGCACACAGTGAGACAGGCACCAAAACCTGCCTGACCTTCACCAAAGAAAGTATTTGCTCCTCATCCTCTAATCCTACAGCATCCAGGGGTGCCGGAGGTGACACCAGCCACTGATGGTGCTCGTACCTGCAGTAAGTATGTGAGCAAGGAGCCTGCTAGTCCTGCTGAGTCAGAGACATGGCTACGGTGAGAGCACCTGGGGAGCCCCCCCTGCAG
>WEIS01035247.1:0-14004 GCA_013389965.1 Todus mexicanus
AACTCAAACCAGGACACCCTTCTTATGGAGGCCAAGTTCTTCCACAGAGGAAGCCAACCAGAGCTGCAGCCCAAGGGGGTGTCTAGAGGAACTCAAAGTGGCCTCAGCACTTTCTGCTTTGCTGATGAACTGAGAAAAAAAAAAAAAAGAGGCCAGCAATTCATTTTACAAGTCTCTTAAGCTATCGTAAGAATTTATAGGAACTCATTATGCAATAAATTATAGATATAAAATAGCAGGTGGCACATCTTTCAAGCAGTATGCATTTAAAATTCATCTTGACAAGACCAGGAAAACAGCCTCCAGACCTATCTGCACTGAGCAACTACAAAGGAAGTAAGTTGTGGTTAAGAGAAATGGAGTGTTAATGACAGGTCTGTGCCAGTAAATGCGACAAAGTGCCTTAAATGCCTCAGCACTAATTGTCAGCAGAGCGATTTCTTTCCCTGCTAGTTATAAAATCAGATACAAAATCAGATACAGGCGGCTCAGAGCCTAGACACGATGTATTTTCATCATATGTGGCAATTGTCTCGGTGTCTGAGGTTCCTGACACAAACCTCCTTGGGGTTCTAGCTGGGCTGCTATACGTAAGCTGTGAAAATACTGATGTGCTCATTTTATCCTTTGCTTTCCTTGTCCTTCTCTGTTTCCTTTCTTTTATTTCTTCCTTACTGGCAGCCACTGATGGAGCCAAGTCACTTCTGTGCCAAGAGGGTGAGGAAACTGTTTCCTCCCAAGCCAGCTCTGCTGACACTGCTAACCTTGATTTCCATGAATGATTGAACAGTGTCTCCTGTCTGCAGTGGCTCTCGGGATTCTTCGATGCTGAGAGAGCTTTTCATCCTTCCCATCTCCTCCTCCCAGTCAAAGCCAAGCCTGGCTCTGTCTCCTCTACCTTTGTGGTCACGGGCGGCTCAGACTACCAAGATATTTTTCCCATGAATGGGCTTTGCTCAACTTGTAGAGTTTGTAAAATTTCTGTTAACCTACGGAAAAGTTTGATGTGGTTGTTACAGTGTGAAAAGGAGATTTCTTTAGCTACCAGAGAAACAGTGGAAATGAAAAAGCATTGAGCGTAAACAAGTCGTTTTAACACAGAAGCAACTTAATAGCTTTTAGAAGAAATAAATTTGTGATAACAAGATCAACATTGCTTGGTTTTGCAGCATTACAACTTTATTCTGCATCAGCTGGGTCGAATCCTACCAGCACTGCTAAGCCAGCTCTCAGTGGTAGACACATTCTGGGACCGAGAGGAGTTTGCTTAAAGGCTATTCAAAGTGATGGTGAAAATTTCAGTATGGGTTTTTCTCAGTCCGGGTGACGCTGGACTCTTGATTTCACCAGTCAAGGCAACATCCTATTGCAGTCCTTTCTGAATTTCTGGGCCAGATCTGCAGGCAGGGTGAGCTGCTGACCTCTGCTGATGGTCAGCTATTTCCACAGCACAACCTCTGGGTTGCCTGCTTTAGCTGGAGGTCTTTAAAGACATTCTCTATCCACATCAACACCAGCTGAAATTCAGATATCTTTGACCTTCATTCCCTAGCACTTTGGAAACCGAGTAAGAAATGTGTAGTGAATTCTGCCCTCCAGATATCAGATTATTTTTCTTTGCATCCCTTTGAAAAATGTTTGTTATCTTCTTCTAAGCCTCTGCTGCCGAGGGGAAAGCACTGAGGGGGTGGGGAGGTGGAAAAGTGGGAGGAAGCAGGAGAGTATACTCTGAAAGGAAAAAGCCGTGTGGAAAGCTTTGGTGCTAATGTATCGAATCCATTTGCAACCCTCGAGTCTGCAGACTAACATGTATAATGCATTGCTGGGCAAAACACTAACTGCTTGAAAGTAATTTGTGGCAATTTAAGTTTTTATCATTGCTCGCATGCTGCTCTAGGGGAATGTGATGCAGAAAGCAAGCTCCCAGCCTCAAGAGTTTATAGTCTTGAATGTGCGGTTCTGCAGGCAGCTGGGTGAAGCCAACAGACCTCTGCAAGGCTGAGGCAGGGCCTCGGGAGGGTGGGCTGACCCCCTCGGACCCCTTTCCAAGGGGAAGAGGAGGAACAGCTTAGGAAAAGGATGCACTTAGTCCTCAGGATTTTCATCCCAAATAACTGTGCAGAACAGGTGTGCTCTGGAATAGGTCTTTGAAAAGATGAAAGAAAGGGAAACAGCTCCCGTAAAATACAGGTTTAATTTTTTTTAATGGAATAACGTGTCTAAATCTGTCAAGCCAGTTGTTGTTGAAAGTTTAGTAAGAGGAGAAGCAGCAGTAGATGCACATTGGTGAAGAATAGTTATAAATGCCCTGTGCACAAAAGAGAGCATCAGTCTGCTGTTTTGCGTGCCTTTATGCACACCTTGGGACTCTTCCATCAGTTTCTATACGTAGATGTCCAAGCATTTAACAGAAAGAAGGAGATGCATTCCCTAACCTATACAACACGGGAAGCAGGGTGCAGTTGGTGATATGCTCTACCCACAGGTGGGTGGCAGAGCCGGAATAAAACAGGTATCCTTGTCCGTTTTGTGCTGGGTCACAGAGCATCCAGCCTAGGGCTGTGCAGACCTGTGCTAGTCTGCATCAAAAGAGAACCTGTATGGTGTGCTCAAGTGAAAGGAAACGTGTGTGTGCTAAATGCACCTACCAACCTGCGCTTGTGAGCAAGACTTCAGCAAAAAGAACCCCTACCTACCACATTCTGCGCTGTGATTGTTAGAAGATGCTGATAGGAAGTGGGAAAGCCTATGCATACACGTGGTGCCACGTTCTGACCACGTTAACTTCTCACCCTCTAGATAACTAATGTGGAGCTGTTGGCTCCTCTGTGTGGATGGGGGTCTCTTCTGTTTCCTAAGGGAAGAATCTTTGAGACATCTCATTTTCTTCCTGGTCAGCAAGAGATGGAAATGCTGTTTACAGCCCGTCTCCATCAAATTCCTCGGGCAGCAAAGCTACTTCCTGCTTTTGCCCATCTGTATTTTGATTGTCTGGTATTTTTGGTATTCTGCCGCTGGCTAAAATCACATTTATTGCAGTAGACCTTTAGCAGAGACGTGATGGAGGTTTCAGTGCAGGCTATTAGAGTGCACATCCAATGATGGTAGAGTACACAATGCGAAAGTGCAAAGCAGATTTTTGGGGGGTAAAATGCCATCTGATCATCTGGTATTTGTGTTGCCGGTGAGCCCATCCTTCTGTTAGTGTCCCTGTTGAACACCTCTGTCTTGTGCATTTCCCTCCCCGAAGAGGTGTGCATCCACCTCCTCCTCTGGTCCTGACTGCGTGGCGTTATTTTGCAGCGGCGACACATCAGAGGGCTGTTGGGACGCCAAGTGCTGAACGCTCAGCTGTCGAGAACATCGATCTTTGTGCTGAGCCAGAGCAAATTTAATTAGCTTATTTTAACATTCCTCTTNGACTGTGTTTGGTGTCACGGAGTAAAGAGGGTCACAAAAGCGGGTAGTAATGCCTGTGGAATCCTTTATTTTTCATCGCAGGTAAACTGCTCACCATCCCTGGGCACAGAGCAGCCCTGCCAGGTGTCCCAGTGGAGGGAGTCTGGCTGGGAGCGTGCTGCGTTCCATTGGCCTCCCCTGATGGGTGGCTTTTGGGAGGCGCTGCCAGCTTTCCTCGAGGCAAGCCTGGGGATTAAGCACCTCCTTGGCAGGCTGGACATAGCAGGGGATCAGAGTTACGGTCCCTCAAGTGAACCTTGGGAAATAAAGCTGAGAGAAAAAGACTTGGGTATAATTGTGCACGTCTGCAGCATCCTATAGTCCCTGATGTGTTGAGTTTATGGTAAATTCACTGAATGGAGACTAAATCGAGTGTGTATTTCTCTATTTGTTTACAGGAACAGAGAGTTTCCCTTGTTGAACAACCAGACACAGCATCCTGTCATCTGCCTGAACAGGTATGACCTTTACACTTGGTAGCAGAGGCTGCTTCAACAGGCCGAGGAGGCTTAACCAACACTGCCGTTCTTTTGGGGTGAAGTGTTGTGTTTGCTCTGGCCTTACAACACCGGCAGAACAAGAGGGTTTCAGTGGGCTCGGGAGATGCCTGTAGAAGCTCGTCGAGAGCAAAATGTAAGGCATAATGGGATGGTGGTCCTCTTCCCACAATCTGCTTTCAGCTCAGCAAGCTAGAGGAGGTTGAGACTCTGCATCCTTTCAGGAGCCACAAGAACACACACATGCAAAAAAGTTCTGTTCAACTGTGTGTTGTCATTAATGAAAAGAGGCTGGATTGTGACAGTTAGGACACGTTGCTTCTGTGAGATTATACTTCACAGTGAGCAAAATCAGTCTCCCCTGTTCTCCTCAAGTAATTGTGCCGTGCTTCTGAGGCTGCCAAGATAGTTACTGGTGAAAAAATGGACAGATCAAGCACAGCTTTAAAGGGAGGCAAGCTGATACTACAGAATGAAAAAAAAAAAGTAATAGTGTGTAATCTGGGATCTGTGTGTACATGCACGTATGCACTGGTATGTGGCAGCCTATGTGTTGGCTACAGGGCTGACTTTGGGCTTCTTGAGCTTTTATGAGACCATAATTCTGTTCTTTTCTTAACCAGCGCCTGGTTTGCTTCTGTGTTCAGTCTCTCCTGGTTCTGTGGATTTGAAGGAAATGGAAATCAAGAATCAAATGTGACCCGCTAGGTTTTTAGGCTGTATAAAGCACATGCCCAAGTACCAAGGGGTTCACTTTTTATCCGTGAACTTTTCTCGCTTGCAAGCTGTGGCAGCACAGACCTGCCATGGGAGTCAGATACGGGCAGCGTGTGCCAGCCTCTCCTGTCCCCGAGAGACACGCTGCTGGACTCGCTCAGCTTCAGGCTGTCTTATGTTGCTGGACTAAATTGCAGTGCTGCTCCCCCTCTTGGGAAGCGTGGCACAAGCAACCCAGCGGTTTGGGAAGGAGCATTTGCCTTCTGGATGGTGAGCTGTGGGAGGGCAGCAGCTGTACCCCCAGCCCTGGTGTTTGCTCACGTCAAGCTCTTTGGGGACAGGCAGCCCATACAGCAACCCAGCGAAGCCGCAGGCTGGCCCCTAGCCAGCGTCTGCCAGGGTGGAGGGCAGCATGAGGCTGCTTACAACGATCCTGCACGCTTCAGGAATTTTCCCATGGCCCCAGAATACCCTTGCAGCAGCGTGCAAGTACTAAATGAAGGATTAAATTAGCTTCTAAGACAATGTACTGGCTAGTTTTACTGCATTCACCACCGCTCCACTGATAATATTCCGCTGGTGATAAATTGTCAGACGTCTACTGTGCAAAGCTTGAAGTTGTCTCTGCAGGTCCCATCTTTAAGTGACAGGCCTAAAGGATTGCTCTTGCAGTAATGTGGGGTGCCCCATAGCCTCGTGATGCTGCTGGGATGCCACAGGCAGTTTAAGTGGACAAGTCTGCAATGAAAGGGCAGAGGTGGGGAAGAATCATACATCAAAACTAGCGTTTTCTACCCAGGGTCACCACAGCAGTGGTTAGGAGAGAAAACCAGGGTATAACACCTTCTGAGCACTGCTGTGTGAGCAGAGGCTTGAGGACAGCATGGGGCCAGGGTGCACCTGTGGTGTACTCAGGGAGAACATTGGAGTATTGATATTCTGTTCGATTGGGTTGGAACCTCGTCAGGTAAAAGCGTATCTTAGATGAATTCTGTGGAGAGCTAAGTGCACATTCAACGACTGCACTTTAAATACACCGTAGCTTGTGTTTCAGGCTTAGAAGTTGCCCTCGGCGCTGGTCAGAAGTTACCATCGCACAGAAAGATGTCAGTGAGCAATGGTTGGAAGAGATTTTAGAAAAAAGACTCTGAATTGATAGCTACTTGAAGAATTTCTTGTAGTGCCTGCAGATGAAATGCTGCCTTGATTTCTGGAGATTCAGGAACTATAGACATGTTGTTCTCCTTTTTCATTTTGCTTACTTTGGGGTTTATTCTCGATGATCTTTGTAGCACTAGGGAAAGATTATAAGTGGGTAACATGAGAGCTACAGCTTACTGGTGTTATTGGCATTGCCTTGTGTTTCCCCGTGCAGCCAGCATGAGTGCCTCCTGTGTGACATTGGGAGGGTTGCAAGGAGGCATCCCCGCCTGGGTGGTTCTGATACAGGGCTGAGGAGACTCTTGGCATGGCTGCTGTCACAGCCACTGTGCCATCCAATCCTTCTACATCAACCCTCCCTCCAGCCAACCTGGAGGCTGGTCTGCAATCTCACTTGCAAGAAACCTCTAGCTCCCAGCTAAAACTTACCAGGGTTTTTGTCCCAAACCAGCTGCTGGATTTTCCTCCTTTGTGTTTATCCCTTATCATCAATCTCCCTCTTTCCTCCTTTGAACGGAAGGCTGTCATCAGTTTTATAATCAACCTTTTCCCTCCTTTCTTCTGATTATCTTAAGAACCATTATGTGCACCCCCTTTCATTTGAAAGCACCTGTTTTGAGCATAAGATGTGAAGGCAGAACACTTACTGGTGTTTATCAACTCTTAAAGGTAGCATTTGCTACGTTTTGAAAGGATTCAGGCTTGGTGGTTAAGCACTGGGAGGGAGGGAGAGTGTCCCCTGTCAGTACTAAATCATGACTATGATGGTGGTGTTGTTAGTAATAATCCTACCTAGCAGGCTGAGTCACTAGTAGATGCTTGAAACTTGTTTACAGCCAAGAAGCAAGATTGTTCAGGCAGGAATTGACAGGCAGAGGTTACAGCACTGGATTTGGCTTTTTAATAAGCGTCTCCCCAGCTCCTTGGATGCAAGAGGTGGGCCAGAGCGACCAGGAGCGGGGAGGAAGAGGGAAGTGTCATCTGTCCTTTCCCCAGGTAGTGATGAGCAAAGGAGCTTAATGTTGAGGAAGAGCTTGGTAAGTACTGGAAAGCAGACCGTGCTGTGCGTGCAGCTTGTGCTTGATGCTTTTGTCAGGATCAGCAGCCAACCCTGGTACTGAGCTTTGCCATTCCTGTGCGATACTTAAGTGACTTTGAGGAGGGGCGAAATTTAGCAAGGTGAAGGTGAGTTCTTGAGCTGCTTTTTGGGTCTGAAGACCTGCTGCAGTTGAGAAGTATATTTTATTTTACATCTCCAGCAGTAAAGTCAACATAATGCTTCATGTAGCTCAAAAAACAATCCAGTGTGTCAATGTTGAATTCTCTGTGAGTTTCATCCACTGAATCATGTGGAGGGAAAGAAAACTCAACATTGGAGCAGAAGCTCAGCTCTCCTGAAGGCAGTTGAACTTTTGCCATGGACGTCCTTTGGAAGAAATACCATCTTGCTAAGGATTCTGCCTTTATGGCTGTGTGAAAAAAGAATTGCCCACATCTCTGAAAATTATAGTTCCAGTTTTGAAAGGTATCTGGTCCTTACGGTGTGTGTGCCAGCCCATTGTTCGCAGGAACTGGAGGGCAACTCTGCATCGTTCAGATTACACCATCCTTCAGGGTACGACCGGGCTGGTGACCTGCTCAAAAAGGCCTTGTGTTGCTTGGCTCCTCCAGTGGCCTGACCTCCCAGGTGTCCCCCATTTATCTTCACAGCAAACCCTGCTGCTGTCACAAACCACCTTTGTCCAGAGCATCCTGCCTCCAAGTTCTGCTGAACTTTCCTGTGAAGCCTCTGGTTCTGGCTGGTGTCAGGGCTGGAATGCAGCACGCAAAGCTCTGCTCTCGCTCGTCAGCACCGAAGAGGGGCTGGAAGCCAGTGCTGCCAGCAAGCTGCTCGTTTTAAAAATGATCCCGTTCCCACTTGATAACCATAAGTGGCTTTGTAGCGCCAGTCACGAATGCCTGAGCATTACAACCCCAAGTAGTTCCATGCTGGGAAGCCCGACGCTCAGAGTTAAGCCTGAATTCCGTGTATTGAAGCTGTTGTGTTAGTAAACACACTTTGGAAAGAGATAGTGGGAGTAGTGGGAGTGCGGTGAGCGTTCTCCATGAGAGGAGCTTGAGAGGCACGGGTTCGTTTGTATTGAGGAGCGAGGCTTGTGAGAACAACAGATGTTTGAATCATAATGTTCTTTCCAGCGTAGTTGATGAAAGAGAACTCTTGATAATCGTGACCAAAAACTACTCTAGTTGTCATCCTTAAGATGAGTCATTTTTTCCCCCATTTCTAATCCCTCTGAGACTTTGGTCCCCTCTGAAGCAGGAAGCTACAGTTCAGTACAATCTAGGGCTGTGGCGCGTTGGGCAGCTGGAGTAATTGTGTGGGGAGGGGGATATAATATGTGCAGTTCATGTACAAGTGAAGTCTTCACGTGACATTGCAGACACAGCTCATTCTCTTCATTGTTTTCCAGATCATCCTTGAATTGTAAATCAGAAGGCTTCAGGACGTTTTTGTAGTAAAATTGTAAGTCTGCCCGTTGTTCTGCTTTCTTCCGTGTCTGTGTGGGATATCTGTGGTAGGTTGCAAGGAGCTCTGGTCAATAGTCCTTTCTCAATAATTAATTTGTAGTGCTACCCATACCTACGTCTGCAAGATTCTTCTGCAGCATACTCTTAATAATAACTCCCCGGTAAAATATTTTTCTTGATTATACAATCGCTCTCGCATCAGTTTTTCTGCTAAGAATTATAAAAACAAAGAAGAATTCTATTTCCACTTTACGAGGGTGTGAAAACAGAATTAGACACGACAAGATCAAGACTGGGGTTAATGGGGGGCACGCTTGGGACTGAGAGACTGTGTGCAACAGCTTCTGCTGCGAGGTTTGGTAATGCCCCGTGATTCATTGCTGTAGCTACCACAATATTAGTAACTAGATGTCCAAGTCTGGATTAGATCATTGTTGTGTTAGATACCGTGTGCTCAAACAGCGGAGTTGTTCCAGACCCCAACGAGCTCGCAGTCACATCTACGAAGAGGCGTGGAGGTGTAAGCAGCCAGACATCATGCTGGTGAGACCAGATTTGTCAGTGTAATTAGTAGCTTAGAGACTCCATAGTTCACGCTGGGAAATGTGTAGATGGAAAGCCATACTCATGTGGTGCAGTTCACCTGGGACTTATCAGCATGAGAGCACATACATTACACAGCTAACGAGGGATCTAGTCCTATTTTACTTGGGTTTTTTTGACTTACAACTTACAATACACCGGATTTTAAAATAAACGAGGCCAGCTTCATCTCTAGTCTGCCTCCACTACACTCGCATGTTTTCCATTGGGAATGGTTTTCTCTCTAATGCAGCAAATGTCCAGTTACTAATTCAGCTCCATATTTCTGCATTTGACCAGGGTAGCAAGTAACGGAAGTGGACAAAATAGTTCAGATCCATTAAAAAATAATCTAAATGTTTACCTTCAAATGGAATGAGATTGCCCCGTCCGTGCTTCTTTCTTTCTCCCCACCCACCCAAATTCTGAATGTTTAGATAACTGGCTTCAGCTGGCAATAGACCCACTGGATGGAGATGAGAGAAGCTAGTCTTCCTGACCCGACTGAGGAGGATTACTTTCCACTGCAGGTTAATCAGCAGCTGCTTCATCCCCTACCTGTCTTTGCTCAGCTGGTTAATTGCGCCAGAAAGAGCGCGTGCTTGGGCTGCGTGTGAGCTCCACGTCTACTGGTTAGACCACCAGGACACTACCAAATGGAAGGAATACCAGCTGAGCTCTGCTCCTTGTATTTGCCTTCATAGAGGTGTTAATATCTTCTCTCTCCTCTACCCATCTGTGGGTTTCCTAAGGTGGTAGGTAGGAGCTTAGTATCTCCTGTCAAACATGATAGATATTGGCCGGCGTGACTCACAATTACGGCTGTGGATAGACACAGCACACAGGCAGAGACAGGAAACCAGAGCACAAACACAACGAGAGAATTAGGGAGCAAGTATTTTTGGATCGCTTGCACTTTCACACATCTTCAGCTGAGTTAACCAGCAGAATCAAGCAGGGGGTTGGCTACTGGTTTAATGTCAGGGAGAAATTTTAAGGACCTGTTATGTAATTGTGGAGGCAGGTCGGTATCAAGGACGTGGTGCATACCTTGTGATTTATGTTTTCTTAAATGGAATCTGACACTACATTGTGTCACATTTTTAATTGCTACCAAAGGCAGTTCTTCGTAAAAGTATTTTTAGAAATGAGCATCCATCAGAAGAAGAAATGCAGGAAGCTTTATATAGATCCCTGGAGGAAAGAGGGGGGAAGTGTTATGGAGATTCTGTGAAAGAATTAAGTCAGAGACAACCCAGTTGGTCAGGCCAGCAGCCTGAGGGAGTTGAAATAAGAATCTGCATTTTCATTTGTTTTCATGCTAAGGGCTCCTTAATGCAGTTTATGGGATGCAGCCTTCATCAGAGACTTCACATACATCTTTTAAACCCTGGCTGTTCTTGGTAGTCATCGAGAGTTTTAGGAGATCAGGGTCCCTTTCAGCAGAGCCGAGGGCCTGAGCCGAGCTTCGAGGCTCGCAGGGGCTGGAGCTGTTAAGCAGCCGAAGCTCAGGGCTACCTCTGTGCGCAGAGCTGTCAGGCAGGCACACAGTGTCCCAGATCCCTCTGCTTCCCCAGTGTGCTCAAGAAACTGCTCTGGCTCTAGTGTCTGTGGCCAGCGTCGCAGCCCTCTCTCTTCTTTTGGGTCTCCTTTTTCTGGCTGTATGTCTGTCTTGCTGCCTCCAGGCAGATGCTGTGTCTGATAAATGTCCTTCCTTGAACAAAACTTTCCGAAATCTGGATCTGAAGGCTTTGGTTGGGAGCCAGAGCATCCTTGCACATATGGGAAGAGACAGCCCTTGCCCTGAAGGGTTTGCAGCAAAAATAGGCAAGTTACAGACAGTGTGAACATTATAATCCATGTTTTACAGCTGGGGGAACTGAGGCACAGCCTTATTTATTCATAAGTTCAAGGTCATGCAGCAGGTGAACAGCAGAGCACCAGACCGAGCTCTGATCTTGCATCTCAGAGCCTTAACTATGCAACTGTTCTGCCTCCCGAAAGATCCTCATGAGTATAGGAATATCTATATTATACCACAGTATATAGGTGAGAAGGAAAAAAACCTCTGTTGGAGTGTGAGAATCTTGAAGGCACTTAAATCAGTATGTGGATTTCTTTATTTTTTGGTCACTTCTAGCAAATTCTATGCAGCTAACAGAAGAAGGTAAATTGCCAGCAAATAATAAATGAGCAATAATCCAGAGAGGAGATGAGACAATCGTAGTCTGTGCAGTCTGTTGATAAGAAAAGGGAAATCTCTTTATTTCAAGTACCTTATAGTTGCTGATTTCATTAATCTACTGAAAAATTCATGTTTATGAAGAATAAGCCAAGCTTTTGAGCTCCAAGGAGAGAAGTTTTGTTTTTCATCACTTGGAGGTTTCAATGGTTGTAACATTTCTTCTTCCTCTCTTTGCAATCCTGTGGGAGCATGATCTTAGATTCACTCTGATTAGCAGAAAGAGAGAAGGAAAGGAGGAAGAATTCTTCCCCAAAATATTGATTGACTGTGATTAAAAAAAAAAATTCCTTCAGGATCTTGCCTAATAAGGAGTATGGTAACACTCTCCATTTGATCTTCTAAGTTCAAGCAAGTGCACTTGTATTTTGCCGCACGGCTGAGAGCCTCTGGTGTCACTGGACGATGGTTATGCCAGCCCCAGCCTAGGTGGTGAGATCTCCATGTGCAGCGTGAGCAATTCAGGTGGGGCATCACCATCTTTTAGGATGTCCCCTGTTGCCAGTTCATGGATTTGTTACCTCCTCTGGGGAAGAACGCTTTATCATCTGAGATGCTGAACTCAGGACAGGTCAAAGCACAGCTGCGAGTACACACATTATACATAACGTTCAAAACAGGGAGACTGACGACTGCTGTTGTATAAAGATGCAAGTGAAGAACTGGGCGACCTGCCTACTCCACTGGAGTTATATCAAAGGGCTATTTTATCCCCTTCTTTCAACTCCCTTTATGCTTCCCTCTTGAGAAGACGGTGGCCAGAGTTTCTGATATAGTGCTTTGCCATCTCTCTCTGCCTGATAGATTTTGTTTCTCTTGAGAACTGATTCGTTTGAAGGCTGAAGGGGGTGCTTAATGCTCTGGCGTGGACAGCGTCATCGAAAGGGTGATTGATCTTTCGTGGAGAAATTCACTCTCTTCTCGCCTTAAATAGATTCAACCTGGCTGGTCTCTTAATTACAGTAGCAGAAGTTTCTCTCCTGTGGATGGGTAAATAGATCTTTTTTTGAGAGAGAGCTGCGCGAGGTCCAGAATCATAGAATGTTAGGGATTGGAAGGGATCTCGAAAGATCGTCCAGTCCCCAAGGTGACTCCTTGAGCGAGTGGCCAGTGAGGTTTCTGGTCAGCGGTGTGAAACTCTTCCCCCTTCCTAGCCCACTGCTGGCCACCTGCCCTTCTACAGTCCGCAGCAACTTCAGCGTTTAACAAGGCACCGCTGAACGCGCTGCTTGCTGCCGTTTATTACCTGGGGCTCTTGATCGAGCCACGCTGCTCATGATCTGCTTTGAGGTAGCTGCAGGCTCTGCGAAGGCTGGCTCCCAGTCACGCTGCAGCAGGGCAGGCTTCGCAGCCGTTAATCCAACCACAGATTGAGGCTGGAAATTAAAAAAAGAAAAATAATAAAGGGAGCCTACGTGATACGGCGCTAGCATTTGGATTTCCGGAAATATGTGTATATAAAATCAGCCTAAATTTATAAAGCTATCAAATCAGTAAGGTGGAGGGGAAAACGGAGTGTTTCATAGCTTTACTTTATCTCTGATATCGCCAGAAATAGGTTTCTGTCCTGAGTAGCTCAGAGTTGCTCCCGCCTTGCACATACACGTAACCGTCTAGTTTTCCAATCAAGCCTCATAACATGGTGCCGAACATGCACGTGTGCTTCATCCTCCTCAGATGGAATATTGCATAATGGTGCTGGATGACAACCGTGCTGCCAGCTACGGGTTTTTTCCCGGAATAAAATATTCAGCAAAGTATATCTGTCTGGGCATCTCTGCTGCCTCTTACTGCAGGAGGTTGAGGAGCTTTATGAAAATGCTGCAATGCAGCAAGTGTACTACCACTGATTAAAAGTAGATTGTTGTTGTTGTTGTTGTTGTTGTTTTTTCCTCCCTTCTGCGAGCTTGTGGGTGACATTTTAATCAAGTTCTCATGGTAACAAACATAATTTTAAAGCACTGAAGCTGGCAAAATCATTATTTATTTTTTTTCCCCTGTATGTGCTCGAGGTGGGTGTTAAGCCATTACAGCTGCAGCGAGGCTGGTTATTTCAGTGTTTCTGGTGCAGAGATGACAAGGGAAAGAAAATGGAAGGAGGTGTTGCTGAAGGCAGAAAATCTTCGTCATTGTTTTATTGTTGCCTTTTCCGCAAAGAGGGTGCAATTAAAGTAACGTGTAATGGACTCCTCACGTTGGTGTTTTCATTCTTTTAGACGTGTTCTGGCGTCACAGCTACGTCGTGTTTGTAATTCCCGAGAGAGGCTGTTTTATTGACAGAGGTTTTGATTCACCGTTGCGAACGCGAGCCCCCATCGAAACGCCCCTGAAAATGCACGAGAAACTGCGGAATGCTGTGCAGGATTGTCCCTTATTCCCATACGTACAAATAGATGCAGAGAAAAGTGGCAAGAAGGGGTTAAAATGAAATCAGGGAGGCTCTGAATTGAAGGCTTCACTTTCTGTTAATGAACTGATCTTGAAAGCACCACATGGCTCAAACATGCTAACTCACGGAAATCAGGCGGTCGTGTCTGAGCGCTCCTGCTCTGCTGCTTTGCCATCGTCACTTGCGTTTGGTGCTGTGTCTCTTGAATTCACTTAATGAGTTTATCCTGCAATATATTTGCAGTTCTGTAGATATGCACAACGGAATGCAAGTCAGTAATCCTCGGGGGGGGTCAGAAGACATAAGATACTGCTCGCTCTTAACTGCTGAGAAAGAAGTTGATTTACAAGTGCATGTATTGGCTTTTTCCTGCTCTTAAATATGTGTGGAAATGAAGTTCCACTGATTTTGTTGTTGTTGTTATTGCT
>WEIS01035248.1:0-39209 GCA_013389965.1 Todus mexicanus
GGACCATTATATGCCTCAGGATGGTTATAGATATATCATGACATCTTTTTAATGATACTAGTTATGAAAGTGCTTCAATGTACATAGATGTATGAAACGAAAAGTATTGTCTCATGAGATGAACAGCACCAGAGTATCAAACTATAGCACTTAACTGCTGTAAATTGCTATTCTAGTAATTAATATTGTTAAGGGCTATAGATTTTGACTTCACTAGATGAATATAAAAGGAGTTAACACAGAGTTGTTCCCTTACTATTCTGAAAGGCTTCCCTTTTGCATGCGCAGATCTGCATAGATTCAGTGCAGTGTATTTCAAGACTATATAGTGCCCAAAATATTGATGAAAAGAGAAGAGCCTTCAGTTGGCTAAAGGAAGTCTTAGAGATGATTGAATGAAGTTACTGATTTTCAACAGGTGTGAAATCTTTCAAGTTGGTCAACTTTTTTTGTCTCCGTTAAAAAACTGTACAATATAAGGAATGACTTGGTTCCTTTTGTTGTTGTTTGCTGAGACGGATTGCTAGACTTCAATTACGCTTACTAATCTTAAGTTTGCTTTTACTTCGCGCAACTTTCCTCCAACTTCATCAACAGCACAACCAACCTTCCTTGAGGAATTAAAGTTAATATTTCAAACAGTACTTTTATTATCTACCGAAGCAGCCTCACAGAAGAAAGAAACTGATGAGCTGAATGGATACTCATCATTCTTCAGTATTGGGTTACTACATTGTCCATTACAACATGGATATTATTATTATTATGAATCTTAAACTATAATAGTACAATTATTTTAGCCGTAAAAATAGGTACCTTAAATATGTGGGATGACAGAATGTGTACTGTAGCCTTGTACCCCCTTGTATGGGTAAGTGATATAGTTGCTTTTTGGTGTCTTATTCAAAACTATGATTTGGTGCTGTCACCATCATCCTCTAAGGGCAGAAGAGGAACAGAATTGGTGGGAAATAGTTTATTTTACTAAAGGCTTTTTGACACAGGATATTTTTATCAGCGTGCCTTTGAAATAATAAACCTGATGTGCTTTTAGCTGAAGTAATTAGTTTGCTGTTTCATTTAGAATTCTGTATTGGAAAAATTTGAGACAGTCTTAATACTGTTATTTCATCCTTGTTGTCTTTGATTTGCCAAGAGCTCTTGGCTCTGTCACTCATAACACATCTTGGGCTGTTCTTTGTTAGTGTTAAGTGATTCTTCTTGCCTGGCTCTCCTCCTCTGCCTGGTGATTTCTCCCATAGTTTGTCCTTTGGATGATTTATTTTATTCGCCCTCCAGCTTTCTGTGCCACAGCACTGTTCTTTCATCCGGATCTTTTCCTGCTTTGCAGCCCTACTTTGGGTATCTCATGAATTTATTTACTATCTGCTGCTGACTTTCTGGTCCACCTTTTAATTACAGTCTCGTCTTTTATCTAAGCCATTATCTACACCTGTCTCTCTAATTCTTCCCTCCATGTTCTCCTTGTTGAGGTTTAGCTGTCATCTCAGCATGTAAAAGCCACAACTGTTAATCTCTGTTCTAATCCTCCTCTCTTGATAGCTGAGCCTCTGTAGCCTTTCATATATGTAGTGTATCTAAATCTTGGAGACAAGTTTCTGCAGTGTTGAGCAAAATTATAACGTTTTCCTTTCCAGCCACATTTACAGCACTTGCCCAGCCTTTTAACCCACATCTCATTCATCATTTTGCAATTGCTGTTTTTATTCTGTTTGCGTAGCACCTAGCACAACAGTGCCTTACCGTTATTATAATGAGGAATAGTTATAATAATTATTAGTGTGTTTAAACAATGTCTAGTTAATTTGCTGAGCCATTAGTTTTGAATGTAATGCATTATTCTTCTTATTTCATAGAAGTGTGATACTACACATGTGGAGTATTATTTACTCTAAATTCATTAACGGCTTTAAGCAGTGGTTTAGTTTGTTAATGTTATCTCATGATTTATTTAAAACATAAGTATATAGTTTAAAATAATAACTATATTGTAAATATCATTCATTGTTATAGCTTACTTGAAGGAATGCAGACCAGCTTTTTGATGTTAACGTTTCAAATTATGCAAACTGTAAACAATTTGTAAGTGAATTTGTGCTTTTTTCTCATAAAGACAAGCTCATCTTCTACTTAAAAACAGGGAACGAAAGATAAAATTGTTCTCTACTTTATGTGTTTGGCTTTATTTCTTTGAAATGATGAAACAAGTTAGAATGCTTTCTAACAACTCCGATATATTAAAATGCCCAGGGATGGGATAGGGATGATGTTTTGAAGGCAATAAATATTTCAGCTTCACATTTCAGTCTTTCTTCTTCACTCCTTTGATCTGACTTTGGTTTAGTTATCATTCCGCTTGAATGACTTCACACTGTCTTTCTTCCTCTCCACACCAAGAAGAAGTGTTCTGCACAT
Source organism: Todus mexicanus (assembly GCA_013389965.1). NCBI lineage: Eukaryota > Metazoa > Chordata > Aves > Coraciiformes > Todidae > Todus > Todus mexicanus. Next base: position 2,437 of record WEIS01035248.1, read on the forward strand.
ATTCCATATGTTTGGGCACTCATGTAGTAGGAGAGCCCTCGTTGTTCCTCATTGTTTGTTGGTAATAACCACAGTAAGATCCTCTCCCCATGACTGAGGCAGATACATTTAGTAGCAGTATGTTGTTAGGCTGTGACTTACCAATTAGCATTTGTTCAAAATAGTAGAGCAGGAAAAGTAGAATTTTTTGGGTCTGTTTTAGAGAATTGGTATTGCCACTGAAACATTTTTCTGTAACAAGCTAAACCAGAACCTATTCCATCTACAAATATATGGTACTTCAGGCCTTAATGCATTATTTATGTAGTTGAAATAGTGTGCATTCCAGACATGAAATTAGAGGGGCTGTTGCGTGGATTGTTTTTTAGTGGTTTATCTCACCCAGCTAAAAAGTGATGTCACAGGTCTTGTGTTTGGCTATAATTGGATAAACCACTGCGTTCTGGTGGAGTCCTCTTGGTATCAGAGCACCTCCACATGAGAGTCTCTCTGGAATTGGGAGCAGGATAACTTATATTTCCATATGCAAAATCATATATACGTCTATGTATACTGGATGGGTACCTGTGTGTCTGTAGCTTATGCACAAAAGATAGGAAGGTGTGTTTCCTGAGTTTTGTGTATTGTATTTTGAAGATTGTGTATGACTGGATGAAGGTTGTGTTTTTAGCTACTCTGTATGCTGTGTATTATGTTGTCTGGTGAGTTGTATTCTCCTTTGGGAAAATGTGTTTACACAGCTTTTTTAAAAGCTGTGATAACTGATCATTTTTCTAAATCAGTGATAATTGATTTTCTTTCAACACAGATTAGTAAAGAGTCAATATTTTGTTTCTTGTGTCAACAAATGAAAAGCGAAGTTGTTTAGAAAGAAACTCAGCAATATCCTTCTTCAGCTGCCTTCCAGCAAGTGAATGGTTTGCAATTTGGTGGATAGTGAAGCAATTTTCACTTGGAGGTGTTAATATTTGGGGAGGAGAGGAAGGAATGGGCAAAGCACAGCAAATCTAAATAGATGGGATCAGTGCATATATGTAATGTAAGAAGGTGTCCACATGTAGCTCCTGGAGGTCGACATTTTGTACACGCAGTCTAAAATGTTTTAATTTCCTGAAGAGGCTGACCCCAGGACAGGTGCATCTCCTGCTCATGTTTGCCATTGATCGGCCCTAGCAGTCGTACAGGGAATGGTGAGAACCCCGCCAGCGACAGTGCTGGTTTGTGCCACATTTGCTGGGACATCTTGAGTTTGTTTAACCTCTCCTGTAAATCATTGGCTTGGCCTGTGTTTCATTAACTTGACTTGCAATGCTGTAGTGTCTTCCTGTGTTCAGTTGTTACGTCTTAGAAGACAGTTTATGAAGCAAGGAAAATATTTATGATTAAGCATGAAGAGGAAGTATGTAAGATGTTTATATTTTCCATTTATCAGTACACTTCAGAGTGCTGCTTTCTGAAATTGCAATTCTGACTTCACAGTCAACTTTCGCTGAGATGGTTTGTGCTGTGTAAGATTGTTAATTCTATTGCCATATCCTTTATACACTGAAACAAGAGGAATTTGCTGCTTTTTACATTGGGGCCAAAGAGTGAATTCTCCCTATTTTTATATTCAAGCCAGCTCAGCTTTAGGGGATTTAAGTGATATAATTGTATTGTATTCGGCCCCACAACTAGTCCAACTGAAAAAAATAATCTTCAAAGTGAATATTTTAGTGCTTCTTGCAAAGCACATTGCTCAGTGTCTTGGGAAAAAAAAAAAAAAAGTAAAGCTTTTCTTATATTTGTGAACTGTGGTCTATTGTTGTGTGTGTTTTCTAAGCTTCTGTACAAATCTGAACTGCACAAAAAGTAGAGAGAGCTAACTCCCGCATCCTTAAAAAATGAAGTTTTATTCCTGACTATAATGAGATGTTGCATCTATTCATGGGATTAAATCCTTAAAAGAAAGGAGAGTGCATAAAACCAGATTCCTAAAAGTTTGCGTCATGATATTTCAAAAATAAAAATATATTCCTCAGGAAGACGATGCATAAATTTGGAGGCTCACTTGCAGCACAGGGACTGACAATTGGTCCTTTTGCATTTACATCTTTTGCATTTCTACCTGACTGGACCAAAAGTGTTGTTCCAGTTTCTCTTGACACCTACTGGTGTGGATATGTTTGAATAAGCTTTGGGGTTTGGTTTTGTTTCCTGTGTGGAGTGGAAGTATTCGATGTATTTTGTGGGAAGGGATATTTGTTCTCCAGTGCCCATAACTGAATTAAGGATCTTTGGGAGGAGAATTGAGGTTTTCCCCTCTAGGTATTTCCTCCAAGGTAACACATGTGGATCGTGCTCCAGTGGTGAACTGTGCTGCCGACTGGTCCCGTCTTCTCCTTTGGGGTGCTTTTGGGGTGCATAGGTCTCAGCAGATAGTTCAGCCATATTCTTTCCTGTAAACCGCTGGTAGATTTTGTTGTAGGAGAGGGGAATGATGTGTTCACTATAATTCAGTATCAAACAGTTCTTAACTTAAAAATATCTGTATTCAACAGCTCCCTAGCGCTTGGGTTTCAGGGGATAATTGAGCCAAATGCCCTTGCAGCGAGAGCTGGTGCATAACTAGGTCATCAGACAGTTCATGCCATCTTTAGTACTGGAGACATCACTGATGTGCCCATTCTGAGAAGTGTCTGAGGATTTTGGGGCTTGCAATTTTGATCTTTTGGATCCTCTGTAGTAGAAATTTAAAACCTGAGTGGTCGTTTTGCCAGTTGAATTTAGATGGGGAAAAAATGTAACTTAGTGGTAACTTAGATTCATATACATACATGTGTCCTCCTCAAAGTGGAACTGCTGAGGCAGCAGAAATAAATCACATTTCTGTAGGGGTGATGGATGCTCTCTAGAAAATTGAAGAAAATTTGCACGTGATCTTCTATGAATGCAAAACCAAAAACCCTAAACAATTATCACAAAAAATGTGATACAGGATTTTGATGTGTTTTGCTCCAGTTTCTGCTGGGTGAAAAAGCTATTTTACTTTTTTCTGTAAGGAAAACAGCAGTTTCCTTATGTCTCAATTCTTTCGTCAGCTGTGAGTAAGCTACCAAAATCATACGCTTTTTGAAAATGTGCATAATGGACAAACTATAAAAGTAAACAGTAATATACTTACTCAGGGCTTGTGGCATTTCTTGGATCTCTTTGCTAATAAAATTATCCTGCTCTCCTACACTGCAAGCAGATGCTTTGTGAAGATGTAGGATTATGTTCTTTGTCCCATTGTCAGAGTCTGGTGTGAAAACCACAGAAGAGGATGTGAGGACTGTAACTTCGGGCTTGGCAGCTTCCTGACCTTTCTTAAAGGCTTGCTCAGTGCTGTAAGAGCTAGTTCAGTGCTGCCAAGGTGACAGACTAGATGAATTAGCTAGGCTTTTCCATCTCTTATGTGTCAGATTCTTTGTTTTATATGGAAATAATTTTTGTCAAAATGGGAAATTTATCTTGAGGTACTTCCTCTGCCTGTAAAATGAAAATGTCAACTATGGGTCTGTTTGAATGTGTCTTCTGTTACAAGCCACTGGTGGAGCCAGCTTTGTCCATTGATACCACCATTGTGCTCCCTGGTGCCGTAGCACCACGTCAGGCAACTCCATTGACCTGCCAGAATAGAAACATGTAATGGAAAGTTAACAGCACTACCCGATTGTCCTCCGCGTGAGCAACCATATCAAAATTTCTCTAATGTTTAGAGGTTATCAGATTTTTTTGTCTCCGATGTGTCAATATGGTAGATGTGTCTGTTTTTTAGATGTGTGCATATATGCATCTATGTGCAGAAAATGTTATACGTGCCTTGCTATTGATAAACTATGATGTCTTAAGGAACCCAAACCGATGTCTATATATATTGACATTAATACGTCAGTGTGGGCTGTTAATGTGAACTATCTTTGCATAAAGATTTAACATCTGTCATTACTTTAAAGGCTGAATAGATAATACAGCATTATGGCTTTCTAATAGATTAAGAAGGTGCCATGTGTCATGCATTGCCCTGCTTTGCATTTTGATATATGTCAAGCACTGAATAATGCTACATCTTGCCTGCACAAAGATGGCACTGGGATAATTTTTTTGTTTGTTTTTAACAGGAGAAGATGATCATACTGAAAGGGATTAATTTAAACATTGGGGGGGGGGGAAATATATTTTTAAAGGTGAGATTAAAAAAGGGGGCTGTACAGTGGGGGTAGTAAACCAGTAAAGTCAAGGCAGACTTTGAAGATGGAGGTAACATTATAAGCTCCGAACACCATGTTTAGACGTGCAAAATTCAGTAAGAGAAAGTGAAAATAACTCCAGTCTTCTGTTCCCTTCTTCAAAGTATTGCTGAGGGAAGTTTGGCAGAAGCTGGGACAGGAAATTGAAATCTGAATACTGTTTTAAATGGATAGGGTTAAAGGCCTCTCTTTTACACTAGCACACTTGTTCTTTCATTTGATACTTGAACTCTGAAAATGTTCTGTGACTTTCTAGGGAGAAGGAGGAGCAGCTGACTCAGGTGACAGAGGTACAGAGGCTGCAGGCCCAGCAGGCAGATGCTGCCCTGGAGGAGTTTAAGCGGCAGGTGGAGCTGAACTCAGAAAAAGTCTATGCTGAAATGAAACAGCAGGTGAGAAGGTCACAATGCCAGCCTTTCCGAAACTCCGTCTCAGTAGGATAGCATATTCTGATCTTATAATGCCAGAAACATGCTTCACTTGAGAGTGCTACATCAAAATCTTTCACAATGTAGTGTCTTTGCTAGCAAGTTAGAAAGGGATGTTAGCAGTTATTTCATCTTTCTAACAAAGCCAGAATTGTCATTGTTGTAAAGATAGCTGCGGTTACGATACTGATTAGGGATTTTTCAGGAGTGAGAGTATAAAGTGTTAGTTTATTCACCCCTGTGGAACAATGTTTGTAATTTTCCACTTAAATATGTCTCTTCCTACTCTTTTTCCAAATAACCCTGTCTTCTGTTAATGAGGTCTTGTAATCAGTTTGAGCCTAAACAGGGGCAGAGCCATCGTGGCTTCTGGCAGTTCTGTGCAGAGGGCAGAAGAATCCCTTCTCCTGTCCCTGAAAATTAGTAGCGCGATTTTATATTTAAAAATTTCAGTGCCTTAAATTCCTATGGAGCAAACAATAGGTAAACCGTTGTCCCTGGGATTTTGCAGATGCAGCACAGTGAGTGGAATAAGGATCAGGAGACAGGTGATCAAAAAGAAGGGGAGAGAAGGGAGAATTTCCGTAACTTGCTCCTGCGGTCAAAATCTCTGTACATATTTCCAGCTTGTTATTCTACCTGACTATACACTCAGTTTGCCAGCCTCACCCATCATAATCCAGCCTTGCTGTTGAATGTACGATGCTTCACTCTGATATTCTAATGGATTTCCAAGGGTGCTGGCTTATAATTTAGCAAATTCTCTTTTGTTGTTCTCGTGAAGATTTTTTTTCTGAAAGTCTTCAACAAAAATGAGAGATTAAGGCATTGGTGCTATTTTTAAGACCCATGCAGACAGCAGGTAATAGAATTTGGAAATAGAAAAAGCAAGGAACAAACTTACAAAAATGAGATTTGGTCTGCAAGCTGGACCCATGAGGGTAATACAACAAATTCTACACCTTCAATTTGACATTTTCTATGCTGTCTGACTCTCCTCCAACTTCTTCATGATGACTTAAAATAATATCTTAGTTCTGCTCCAAGAGGGATACAGTCTAATTCTAAAAAGACTAATAGTTTTATTCACTGATAAAAACCCCAACCAAAACGCAACCAACCAAAATGCAACCAACCAAAACCAAAACACACACCGCCCCACCCCAAATTTTAAAAATGGGCAAAAAAATTTGGGAAACTTAAAAGCCAGTTGTCATTTAAAAGCAAGTGCAAATTTCTCACAGAATATTGCTGTGTTCTTGGCAATCTTGAAAATAAATGTTGCTGCACTCCACGCATCAACCATGACTTTGTTCTGTTCCCTACTGGCATGCTAAAATAAAGAAATAGTAAATGATACTGTACGATTGAGTAGTACTGTTCTGCAGAAACAAAGGTTCAAGGGAATACATCAAAGGAACACTAGTGAAGCTGTCTTCATAGCTCTGTCCTTTCTCATTCTCTTGCACACATGTACTCTTCAGATAAATCACCTGTTAAATTGTAACATATTGGAAAATTCTATTTTTTGTGGTTAGGTGGAATGTATTACTTACAAAACAAAATCCGTAGTAACTATAGCAACAATGTACTTCTAGCCCTACTAGAAATACTGGGCTTCTAAACCCATTCTCTGATATGTAGTTGTTAATTATGGAGATAAGAAGGATGGGGTCTGGCATTTTCAGTTCTTGTAATCAATATTTGATTAATTAGCTTGGCTCTGTGATATTTTTTTGCCATCTGCTTCCTATTTTGTCAAGCTTGTGATTACTAAGTCACCTGATGCCCGTTGATGGGTGAGTGGTGCATTTTTAACTGAAAGATATGCAGTTTTTCTAATAGTAACTAGCAAAAAGAGAAACCTGAGATCTAGTGTTTCATGGGTTTGGCAAATAATGATCAAGAGCCCTCGTTGCACTTGCAGGAAATATATGAATGTGGCCTAATGAGTAAAGCACAAAAGCCAGTAGAGTTAAAGCATCTTTGCATATGTTTCTACTATTTCACTTTTTAGAATGTTTTCATTCTCTTAAAAATAAAAATCCTTTAATAAAGCAACAAGATCTTTTTCTGGTTTTTATTGAGCTGAGTAAAATATGGCTATGAACATGCAATTTGAGTAAGTTTGGACGCAGAAGAGATTATTCATAAAGTACTCATTGAAGTCTCTTTTCTTTCAGCAGATATAGTAGCAGTGAGGTTCAAGAGTTCTGGAAGGATAACTTGTTCCTTTCTATTCTATTTTTCCACTTTCTGTCTGCCCAACTATTTCTAGGCCTGTGTCTTCCTCTCTTGCTGCGGTATTTTCCAGTAAAATGCTTTTCCCACTCTGAGTGCTGCCTTTTCTCCTCTTTCCCTGCCTTAGAAGTGATATCCAGGCCGCTTGGCGGAGGCATGTGTTGAAGACAGAGCACTCCCTTAGGCCAAGCGGGATTTTGGCTCATGGCTCGGGAATTCATGTGTTTCTTCTTTTGGTAGAGCAGATGGGCTGGTGGCAGCGCTGGTCCTCCTGACAGCTACACCCCTGGTGTCTGTTTTTTAGGGAGACAGTTTATTCACTGCTCATGTTGGGACCTAGATCTAAAAGTAATTGATGAGTATGCGCTGCAACATGTAACTGTGTGCATATATAGAGAGATTTTATGTATATTCCCCTGGAAACGTGTCTGAGGTACAGCTAGCAGTTATGCTTTTGATACAAAAGCCTTTGTTAATTATGAAATTGCTTCCTTGATGTTGTGTGCTGGAATCTGTGGACTCATTATTCATAGGTGATGACTACCTTCAGAGAACTTTACTTGCAGCTGGATAATTCTCTTTTAAATTATTTTACTGATTTAATGTAAACTTACTTTAAATGTGTAGTTTGTGTACTGACTCACATGATTTCCCTTGAATTTCCACAGGCAATGTATTTTTTAGTGAAATGTATTTGAACCTTAAATGTGTCTACTAAAAATACTCACTTAATTTTGATGGGACGTTCGCTGTTGAGTGAAAAGCTGAGGCAATCCTTTGTAATCAAGGAGTGGCATGATAGAGGTGATCACTATATCCTAAATAGCTAATAATCCTGTAGTGACTGAATATTCATTTCACTATGTCCAAATAGTGTTGTTATTATTCTCAGCAGGTTGTATTTACCTCTTTGATGGTTTGCCAAAAAACGTAGAAAAGTCAGAACGTTTCAAGCTATGCCTTTAAAAAAAATAAAAAAAATTCCATTTCTTTTACCATGTAGATGGAAAAGGTTGAAGCAGATCTAAGCAGATCAAAATCACTCCGGGAAAAGCAATCCAAAGAATTCACCTGGCAATTGGAAGAGCTCAAGCAAAGATATGAGCAACAGGTCAGTTGGTTTGCTCCTTTGGGTGAAGGGGAGGAGGGACATCTTTTCATGCAGGTGTAGGGTGGTTCCTGTGGCAACCTGAATCCTCTTCTCACTGTGTGTTGCTGTTCTTTGTGTAAATGCAAAGTTTATAGGTGTGCAGAGTCTATGTGATGGGCAATGGAGGGGGCAGAGTCTACATAGAAAATATTTTTGTTTCCTCTTTGCAATCCTTTGTACCTCTGTCTCTTTCAAATTGTTTCCCAGGCTTACAGGTGGCAATTCCTATTGTAATGAAATTATTTAATGTGTTATCTGTTTTCCTTCTTGTCAAAAAATGGCATTTTAGCCTTTTTATCTTTTTTAACATGGGGAGTGCTCATATGAGTGCTTGTTTTGGCCCACTGAGAGTGATGTTCTTCATTGTAATGTGATATCAGGGCTGGGAAACATTCAGGAAACATTTGGGTGGAGACAAGAAACTTGAGTTCAGTAGTGCTGTGAAGTGTAAAGGGAAAAACAGAAATAGAAGGAGACAAATTATTGCATGATAACAGCTTGGGAGGTGCGCAGCTGAAACAGCCCGTCAAACACTTGCATAAGGTGGGACTTGGTCATGAAACTAAAGTGGTATCTGCTTGGTAACACCTGTTAAAGGATTGAAAATTATTTGGGGATTTCTTTGTAACAATGTTATGGTTAGTCCATAAGCTTAAAGTTGTCTCTTACCAGTGTTTTGGCATAGATATAAATTTGCACTTCCACCAGGGAAATGTGGTTTTGTATCTGTTTATCTTCTGTGCTGATAAGAGGATAAAATACTGCAGTTGACTTATGGTATGAGACCTGCTCTGGTCCATCTGGAAGGGGCTTTTTCAAGTAATTAAGGAACAAGATCACTTTGGTAGGTGTTGAGAGACACCTTCACCTGTGCTTGGGGGGAACAATGGTGTGTTTTGTGCATGGCTCTCTGAATAGAAGAGAGTTTGTTGGTTCAGATCACAGCATTTTCCTTATCCTCACTCAGAATTGTAAACTTTACTAATTGGTTTGCCACCTCACAAAGGGTGAGAAGCTGTCCTGTGGGATAGTGAGATGTGTCCACGCAGGCATTTTGTCTAAAGGGGTGATAATAGGGTTAAGACCTACCAAGTCATAGATACAATCTTCTGCCAAATATTCATCTTGGTTTGTGCGCTAGAGGCAAAATACAGTGCGTTGTAGTGTCATGTTTTGATTGCTTTCTTGTATCTTTGTGCCTGTTATATTCAGACCTTCTGGAGACCGGATTGAAAAAACCACCCCAAAATAAGCAACGGATGTGATAGTTAAAACTTTTGGTGGATCCTTTTGTATTCATGTTCTGTAATAATGCTGATACTGCTGCAAACATCAGTGAAAGCATTTTCCACTATGAGGAGATGTCTACTGCTTCACCTTTTCTTTAGGATAGGTACTTTTTAGTGTAAGAAAGAACAGCTGGACTGTATGAAACATCACTGAAACCCAAGGAAAAGGTTTCAGCACTAAACGGCTAAACAATGACAGCCTCAGAGAAATGCTGTTTATGTCCTTTTAAAAAATTTATTTCTCTTCATAATTCATTTGGAATGTTCTTTGAAAGCTTGAGAACATGAAAAATGTGTGTTCCTTCCTGCAGATTTCAATGGGTGATCATTGGAAATGACAATCTTTTTGTCTTGTCATTTCTGCAGCACAAAGCTCCTCTAGCCCAGCCACAGAGCAGCGTGAGCTCAGTTCTTCTGCTCTTAAAGTTTCCTTTCAGTAGTTCCAATTGATGATTCTCTGTATTACTCTCTATGTCACCTTCAGAATCACAGAATCACCTAGGTTGGAGAAGACCTAAAAGATCATCCAGTCCAACCTTTAACTCACCCCTAAGACGTATCCCTAAGCACCTTATCTATACACCCTTTAAACACTTCAAGGGATGGTGACTCAAACCCCTTCCTGGGCAGCCTGTGCCAATGTTGGGCAACTCTTTCGGAGAAAAAACTCTTTCTAATGTCCAGCCTAAACCTCCCCCAGTGGAGCTTCAGGCCATTCCCTCTCATCCTATCATTATTGACTTTGGAGAAGAGACCAGCACCTGCCTCTCTACAATGTCCTTTCAGATAGTTGTAGAGAGCAATAAGGTCTCCCTTCAGTCTCCTTTTCTTGAGACTAAACAGCCCCGGTTCCCTCAGCGGCTGTTCCTAGGGCCTGTTCTCCAGGCCTTCCCCAGCCTCGTTGCTCCTCTGCACCCGCTCCAGCGCCTCCGTGTCCTTTTTGTACTGAGGTGCCCAAAACTGAACACAGCACTCGAGGTGAGGTCTCACCAATGCCAAGTACAGGGGAATTGTCACCTCCCTAGACCTGCTTGCAGCACTATTTCTAATACAGGCCAGGATGCCGTTGGCCTTCTTGGCCAACTTTTAAACCATGTTTAAAGCAGACTTTACCTTGCCTTATTTTACTGTGCATTTCTTTGGTTGTTACTTGAGGAGGAATAGACCGACTGAAACTATTTCCATAGGGCAGTAAATCAGAACCGGTGGTGTACTTCAGCAGGGCTTGAGAAGACCTCCAGTCGCAAAATAGACACCCAACCGAAAAACGGATACTTCAGCTACCTGAGCAAAAGCAGTAACTGCTTTGAGATGTTCTGCCTCTAACTGTCAAATGGCATTTATACACAAAGGGAAGAAAACTTAACCTTCAGCTGTATCTGGCGTAGGTTGGCCTGGTGAGCGGCAGAGGTAGTGCTGACAGCAGACTGGACAATTCAGTCGCCCATATGTTTAATCAAGTTGGTTATGAAAAACCAAATGAACTGATGTATTACCCCATTCTCCAATCTGAGAAAAGTCTTGGAAGTGTAGGAACTCGAGAGCAGTGGTTTTACCTCGGTGCTTTATAGGAATGGTTGCCAGTGCTTCACAGGATTCTCTCTGAATATTGATTTCAAAGACACTACTGGTGTGAACATGGATTGTTGATTATGGGGCTGAAAGACTGCTTTGCCTGTAGATTAGACATACTGGTATATTTTATATTGATACTTATCTGATGTCATATTGATATCTGTTATCAATAAATAACCTGCTATATATTGATAATGTTTTTAACTTTTTTTTTTTCCTTGAAGAAGAATTGGGAAAAAAATATACAATACTGCGGTAGTTAATCTTTAGTTAGCTTTTCAAGTGCGTTGGAATCCACTAATAAAGCAAAGGAGAAGTTTGGGATTCTGCACTATTTAGTTCCAGGTGTCATGTGTCACTCCTGGTTCCAGCTTCATCTGATTCAGTACTGCTTGCTTTTGAAGTACCCACTGAGAATGCTCTTAGAAAGAAACTGGTTGCTTTTTTTTTTCTTTCTTTCTTTAAATATACTTTAGCTCAACTTTGTTCTACTTGCAGCTGTTAGATTTGAAAGTATATTTTGAAGAAAAAAATAACTCCATAGCACCACAGTTCCTATCTGCTGGGAGCAGCTGCTCTCGGCACTTCAAAGCCAGTGGACACCACAGCGAAGGCCTCAGCCTTTCCTGCCTTTGAAATGGCTGCAGTATCTGCAGTCAGGCTTTATGGCACTGACAGCACAGGAAAAAAGGTTGTTTGGGGGTTTTTTGCACCATCCCCCCCCTCTTTTTTTTTCTTTCTTTTTCTTTTTTTCCCCCTGCTTTCTAATTGTGTCCTCAGTTCAGCTCAAAATACCTGTGAAGGGTTTATGCTGAAATTATTTTCCACAAACCCAAATGTTTGAAAGAGCACGTGCCTGAACTTTTCAGTAGTGGATCTTAGGGAAGCAAATTCAACAGAAAAGTTGGTGAATTTGCTGGTTTTCCTATATCTATCACATCTCTCAGGGTGAGCTGTGGTACCATGGCAGAGTGCTGCTTCATGCAGCGACGTTTCACAGCAGTCAAGTATGTACTCACCCTCATGTCAAGCAGATTTTCATAAATTGTCATGAATGGAACACTTCCAGTGACCTTTTTGAGACCTTAGTGTTTAAATGACATTAGCTTGTCCTTTTAAAAAACAAAACCAAAACACTGTGATCACTGTTATACCCATTATTATTTTTTTACTATAAATAGTTGCTGAAGTGCTAAGACAGAGTGAGTGTGAAAAAAATGAGATGCAAGATTAGTAAGAGAGTCAAAGTTTATTAAGTTTCAGAGCCAGTTTATTAAATTTCCTTTTCCTACTGATGAGAACACACTATGAAACAGTTGATGAATCATTAGCATAGCAGGCTAATGTTGCTTGCTGAGCTATGGATGTACTTTCTGAGATTATATGCCAACCTGAATGTATAAACAAGCCTTTTGTTTTACTTTGCCTTTTCTTTAATAGCATTTATTCCACTTTAAAATAATAGTTACTCATGCTTCCATAGCAAAGTGGGAATTTATTGCATGATAGCTGAAGAATCTCCCTGTATCTCAGGAAATGCTTTCTTGTGACATTTATTGTTGGGTTCTGACTCTGTAAAACTCATGAAGGAATAATTAGAGTTGTTGTCTTGTCCTCTTTAGCCAAATAGGAAGGAAATGGGACACTTTCAGAAATGTTTTACTGGGTATTTAACAGAATCACATAGTAAAAATGAGATAAATAGTCTACGTTTTAAAGTCTGGAACAAGACAAAGGTGTGGTTGAGCTTAAAATATGCCTTTTATATTAAAGAAGAAGATACAAAGAACAGCAGAATCAGCTGGTTAAAAGTGAAAATGCATGACTGTAATCTCACCTGCCAGCAGCAAGGACAAGAATCCAAGGTAGCATTGAGAGATTTCACCAGTGTTTGGATTATCAAGGCTCAGATGATGTTTTGCTTTTGCTTAAGGTTGTAGTGATAATTCCTGGGTGTGTTTTTTATTTTTCCCTTGAAGATTTACTCAGGTGCATTTGGGTGATAAACACTCCTTAGTTAGGATCTTCAAGAGTTCAACAAGTGAATGTTCTGAAGAGTCTCACTGAGGATTTCCCTGTCCTCCCTGAGAAGGGGGAGCAGAGCCATTTGTATATGAAAGTCATGTAAACACTGTGACCCTGTGAGAGAGATAGGAAAATACAGCATAGGTAAGAAATAGAGCCCCCGAAAAAGTGAGGATTAAGCATTAAGGCAAGAAACTGCTGTGATTTGGTGATGGGACTTGGAAAGGAAGCCCTTCAGGGAAAATAAGTACTGTCTGTTGAAAGAATTTGGGAGTGGTTGTGAAAAACCTTTGTGATGGAGCCTAGAGCTGTTTGGGCAGAGAAATGTCATTTAGCCCAGGAGCACTGGAGAGGCAGGTCCTGTAGAAGGGGTCAGTTGGAGGGGTGGCATTGGCTGAAGGGTCCTCTGAGCATGAGTTGGCTCTCCAGAAGCCAGCATTTCTTACTGCTTCCTGCTTTGACGGTGCCTTTCTGAGGAAGGCAGCAGGGGGGATAGATCCTGCTTCTGTGTTGGATGTGTTGAGTTTACGGTCCTATCATGTTTATTTGGCATAATACTTTTAGCTCAATTGATCTTCCAGCTGGTGGACTGATCTTCAGAACCACTACAATCATCGCCAGTCCTATCGTAACGATGACCGTATGTGCACCTTATACTCTGACTCCAGCATTGTGCTCAAGCCTTCAGCTGAACACACCAACAGAGATAACGAGCTTAACATTCAGATTGCATTGTCCCCCCAGCTTTTCTTGCTTAAGAGTTCCTGCCGCCACACTTGTCCTAGCTTTTCTTCTGGCTTCTTTCTTCCTTTTCTATTTCTTGTAGCTGATTTTTGACCATTCTGTTACCCACTCAAGTGAAAAAAAAAAATAATTTGCAAAGATGTGCTTGATATCCAATATTCTTCTGACAGACCGATGTTCCAGGCGTTTCTTAGCTGTGCTTTAAACAGTCCAGTTATATTCAGGGATTCGTGATCTATTTTTAGTATGCTAGTTTAGTTATAAGGACGCAGTCTTTTTAAAAAGCTTTGTTCCTCTCTTCTTTGTCTATAGTCTAAGATAATTGAAATATAGTCTGTTCTTGCATGGAGGCCAAATGGGCACGTTTGCAGAGGCTCTAAATTTTTCATGTCTTCAGCAACAAGCTGCATAAATTTCATTTAACAAATTAATCTGGGATGCATAAATGTTTCGTTTGAACCATCCTAACATGCGGATGAATGCCATTTGTGCGGAATATCTGACGAGTACTTTCTTCATCAACATCAACTTTTCACTGGATGATATTAGCTAAAACTCACAAATGGGAAAAAGAGTAAAATTTAACCTCCAAGTAAAGAGTGGGTGGAAATCTTCTTGCTGTGCCATTGCTATTTACAGAATTGTTAACCAGACAGATGGGTATTTACACTGTCTCCTTCAGGCATTTAACTTGTGTGCGAGTTAGAGTTAAAAGCCTGAGCTCCCTGTATAGTCAAGAGATTCAACTTTGTGGGGAGGAGGGAGAAGGAGATGATTAAAGGAACATAAATTGGTACCTGCAGTAAATAACAAGTCAGGCTGCAAATGTATATGAAGTCAGTTCTTGGTGTTTGAGGAAGGTCCTTGGATAAACTCTGAATCCCTAAACAAAGACTACATACAGGAAATTCTGTACCAGAGTCTGCCACAAAAAGGCTTTTGCAGTAACTCAAGGTATATTAGTTTGAAAGAGGCATTTCTGTTTGCAGACCATGTTGGCTTCACTGGAGCAGGTGGGCTGGAGAGGGGAGTGGCACCTTCTGACCTTCGTCATGATGTATCAGAGTGATGCAATTTCACCTCCAATGTGTTGGGGATTTAAAACCAAGTGTAGTCATGGAAAGAAGATTGGGAAGATAGGATTGAGGTGAGGTTTGTGCTACTCATAGTTTAAAAATATTAGAATTCTCGGAGGCCTTTGTAAGGAAAAATGTCCAGATCAGATGCATAACTTTGTGTACCTAGTGAGACCGCTCAGGTTTAGTGTAGTTATGGGGAGGATAAATCAAACTGCAGCTTGGCTAATAGACCAACATGTCTCTTTTAGAGAATTTATTGCAATTCTTAGTTTCCAGTGGAAATACAATTATTAGTGGTTGATTATAAGGTGAAGTATAGCTGGAAACAAAGTCATGCCAATTAAATTATTGCAACCTGCAATGAAATGGAAAGTAAAATGCAGTCGCTATGCATGTAAATTACCCTATATGTATTTGCTATGGTTCCGCACTGATGTATTTTTCACTGTCCCATTTGCCCTCGGCTCATTACAGCCTATAGCCTTTATATCTTGGAAGTACTTTGTGTTCCAAATTATTGCAAAATCTCACAAAAAGAAAAAGAAAAAAGTATACTTTTAAAATCCATTTAATTTATCTGCTGCAAAGTAGCTCTAGTGTGCTCCCTTGCCTTGCAGTGAAGATTCCTCTTTTCTGCCCAAGTTATGCTAAGCCAGAGCCCAGCATGATTAATACTCGTTCCTGCAGCCTGTTATATCAGATTACTTTTAGAAGCAGTGTATTTGCAGGGATGGGTAATCCCCATATCCTCATGAAACACGCACGTTTATTTATAAGCTTACGAGACAGAAAGAGCTCGATTTTACCCAAGTCGTAATTTGTGTGTTGGGTGCTGTGCTCGGCAGAGACTGGGGCTGATTCTGAGCAGAGGGATGATAATGAAGGCACCTGATTTACAAACACTGAAATGCTCACAGATAGAGTTGCTGACAAATAGACGCACTATCTGCATGCTCTACGTGTGCATTTAGTGCAGTTCTTTGCCATGACATGTAACTTACTGGTGGCTTCTCCAGCCCTCAGAAGTTCAGTCATGCCAAAATAGCACTAAGAAAATCATTCTGCCATGCAAAACAATATTTTATTTAGGTGTTCCTTACAATACTGCTGGAATTGTTGACATAAATTTAAATGAATTTTCATACTTTGGTGTCAAATATTTATTGTAGGAGCTACATTTTTCAAAGAGGTAGTGAGCTAACTAATTTCCTTTCCCTCCTTTGGGGACTGTAAAAAGAATTTCAAAGGCATACTTGTTCTTGAGAACAAGTAGGAATTGTTCTAAAATTGAAAAGCCTAAACTTAAGTGTGCGATGTAAAAGCGAAAACTGGATAGTAGAAGGTCTTGTCTATGTTAGGGTCTTTGAAAAGGTATTTGCTGATGTTGATCATATTTACAAGTATTTGGCTTCTGAAAATTCCTTCTGCCATCAGCAGCCTTTTTACGGGAGGTCTTTGTTCTTCGGATGTGCAAACTGAACCAGCGTGAACAGCAGTGTGATGTCACTTTAGGTCTTTAGTAGATTGTCTCTAGTTTGAGCAGGTTGTTCTAAAGCACCATCGCATTTGGATGCAGTTCAGTCTGCCTGTGTTAGACGGGTGTCGTTCCTCAGCACCTTGGCTCTCAGTATCCTGCATGGGGTGGGCACGAACCACAGGGCCAGATCCATTGGGCTGTTTCTGTGTATTTTATGTGAGTGAATAGAAAAAGACTATCACAGTTCTTGGGTTAATCATTTTTAGCTTTTTGTTAAGAATTTTATCAGCTTTTAAAAATTATTTTCTCTGCAAGAGTAAGGAAATACTGTTAAATTTCAGTTAAAAGCAGAAACTTAAAAACAGATGGTGTAATTCTGGTGATGTAAATCAGCTGTTGGCTTGAATATGGTTCTATCCTACTGGTGTGGAAAGAATTAAAAAATGAAGAATTCATGTAAGAAGGGATCGTAATTTAAAAATACTTGTGTTACTTGGTAATAACAGTGTTTCACAGTAGGAACAGCTATACGGGGTCAGACAGTCCTGCTTGTTTTAGTGTCCAGGCCGGGGCGGGAGATAGTAACAGATGCGCAGGGAAGAGAATAAGAGATTTTCATCTTTGGGAGGGCAAAATGATGAAGCATCTAAGCCGTAATGAATACGATCTGATTATGAAAATACGGCGCACACTATTATTTAATGAATGTTTCTTTTCAGCATAGCCTCTAATTCCCTTTGAGAATATTGTGTTGCTTGTCTGTCTGAAATGTATAGCACTGAAAAGTATCGGTCTTCTAGACTCTTGTGTACTGGATTTGAGTGGGCGTTTTCGTGGGACCTGACAAAGTGCTGAGCATCTAGGGGTAGATGCAGAACAATCTTGACACAGTACAATTTTTAAAGGAGGTAGATTTGGTATATCATTTGTAAAGGCGTTCTCTACCTCAGAGGAGACAGAATCCATACTGATTTATGAAGAATTAATATAGTTTTCATGCGACTTCCTGTGATTAAGTTCTATTGTTGTTGAAAAACAGCACGGTTGCGGGTTTTTTTTCCTTCTGTTGGTATACAGTAATTTCTTTTCCTTAAAAAAAACCCCAAACAACAACAATACAAGAATGAGAGCGGGTGAAGTGGAAAAGAAACCGTGGTGTTTGGCAGCAGTTCTGAGGAGAACGGGAGGTTCAGTGAGTGTTCACAAGCACACTCAAATAGCGGCTCAGTCGCTCCACGTTATTGGTACAGGAGAGCACATTTTGTTCGTTGCAAACATGGAGTACTTGTTGGTATTCAGTAGGGTAGATGGGTTTTCTAGGTCTTTGAACTTGAGGGAAGAAAATGCTCTTGTCCTCGTCATTTGTCTTCTCTTCTATTTCTCCACCTTTGCTCCCTGCCAGAAATCTCTAAAAAGCAAAATAAAGCCAACATGGGGAATAATTCACGTGGTGAGGTTTGGTTTTTCTTCAACACATTTGCTTTTTACAAAATCCCTCCCTTTGCACTGCCATCCTTTCTCTTCCCATGTAGCAGACTGGGGGTCACCCCTACTGTTTACAGAAGGACTGGTGGAAGCAGCAGGATCCGTCCCTCGTCCCCCTTGGCATGCATTCCCTGCCTGCTGCAGTTCCTTGTCTTCAGTTAAAAACGTGAAAACCTAAATCAGTGAAGTTCTTCACGACAAGCTCTGTTACCGCAGACCTTACATGGTACAACCAGCTGAAAGTCCAGTGATTAAAAAAAGAGAATAAAAAGACCTCTCCCATTGACGTGATTTCCTTTTAATCAGGTCTGATTTATGAAAAACTGCTAAACATTTTTTCCCGTAACTTAAGCAAAACCTTCACATTTATTTTCGGAAGCGAGAATTCTTTCATTTAGCCACACTAAAGACACCGCTGTCATCTGAAAAGAAACCAGCTTTGTAGACAAACTTGGGCAAAAACCTGGCTTAGAGAACTTTGTGTGAGGATCCGAGGCCCAGTACAGATAATGTGTGCTTCCTGGGGGGCTCGCTCCCTCAGGACCTTCAGATGCCTATTAATGAGCTCTTTAGTGTTATTAAATAATGTAGATATGTTAAACCGTAGAATTTTGCATGTGTTCTACTTGCTCCGTTTTCGGAGGGATGCTCCCGCCCTCAGCGTGGATGACATATTTTACTCTTAAACCTGGAATAGACTTACCCATAGTTTGAGAAAATTGGCGAAAATGCTTTTTGTTTGACTTCACTTCCAATTTTAAACCCGAAAGCCGCGCAAACAGCTGATAGAATTCCAGAATTGAATGCTACAGCTTTAAGATAAGGTGCCGGGGCGCTCTCGGCGCACACACAGCCAGCTCCTCCCGTTGGCTTTTCTTTTTTTTTCCTTCTCACGCTGGAAATAACCCACCATATTCACGAGAAGAGCATTTTTTTTTTTCCCTTTCCTTTCCCCCCGCCCTTTCTGAAATCCACCAAAACTGAAGAAAAATCCAAGTGACTGTTGCTAGCAGCTGTGTGGCCCGGAGTTCAGTGGGGAAGCGGCTTCCTGCCGTCCCTATTCATCACCTGCTTCAAAGGCAGCCTGGCTGCTCCAGTGTGCAGGCCAGGTAGGGTGCCATTGTGCGCAGGCGGCGAGGATTAGTATCAAAGCTGCGGCAACCAGGCCCTTGGTCTCAGGCTGCCATTCAGGCTAGCAGGGAGAGGCTAAGAGTGGCCAAGGTCACAGCATCCAGTGTGGTGCGGACTGGGAAAGGATCCTGAGAATAGAGGGCTTCTTATGAAATCATGGCGCAAGCTTGCAGCACAGCAGGTGCCCTTCTGGAACACATACATCTGTTTATGTTGGGATAGCGTAGCTGACAACGGGATAATGGAGCTTTGTTTTTTATAATTTTCTCCTTTTTTTTTATTATAAAAAAGAAAGACAACTGTATGTACGACAGCCGTGAGGAATATCGAAGGAAGAGCTTTGGCTATCATAAAGAAATCTTTAAAAGATCGAATTGCTGGGCTGGGGGGGTTGTGTGTGTATACTTAAGGGGAGAGCAGGCTGCCTATTAACCATTTAGGATCCTCAGCCCTGCTGATGAGCAGCAGCAGGGTACGGGGGGACCGGACCCGACACAGAATGCGACAATGCAATTTTTTTTTTTCTTTATTTTTCTTTTTCCGTACGCTCCAACGTTTGTGCCAACAGACTGGTTAAGGATGTCATGGATTTGCTCGGTTGTCTCCATTGTTGGAATTGTCTGGAGGTATTCTGTCACGCTAATGGTGGCTTTTTAAAAGGTGAGGTAATAGTGACGTAAAAACAAAATTGCCAACTTGATGAAATTAAGGGGAAAATTAAGCTGTAGACAAGTTGTCATGACGACAAGGATGTTCTATTGATGAACTGTACTCCTCACTGTCCAATCAGATAGTGGAGCTGAAGCTGGAGCATGAACAGGAGAAGACGCACCTATTCCAGCAGCACAACGCAGAGAAGGACTGCCTGGTCCGAGACCATGGACGGGAAATCGAGAAATGGGAAAAACAGCTTCGCGCTGCCATGGCAGAGCACGAGAGTAAAACTCAAGAATGCAGGAAACGCCACGGACAGGTAACGATCAATAATGTTTGAAAGGCGGCCGCTTATTAGAAAATGCTAATAATGAGTGTTTCCTGTTTGCCAGCATTGTTGATGGTGCACGCTGTGTGAGCATTTGCAAAACTGGCACATAAACGTGATTTCGTTTTTCTTTTTTTTTCCTTTTTTTTTTTTTCCGCTTTCCCCCCTCCCTTTCCACTGCTGAATAGGGCTTTAACTGCAAAAACCACAGGTAGCCAGATTAAAAATCCCATGGTGCGCTATAACTCGGCCTGTTTATAATCTTGTCTCATTTTCTTTCATGATGGATTTGTTTAGGAAAAAAAGGTATCTGTTCTTCTCCCCCCCCAGCCCTCACACTCACCCCTCCTTTTCTTCTTCCTAGGCAAATCCATATGAATTGTATCTGCTTCGTTCGTATGCTTTTTTTGTTTTAAATCCCTGCAGGTAACTCACAAATGGCTTTATTTCATTTTGTTCGTGTCTTTTTTCAGTGTTGTATTCTAGACGTGCATTGTGTTTGGTTACATATGTCGGATATTTGATAGGATAATGTGTTTTGGGGTTGCTCACCATCATGTTTATTTTCCTACACACACACGCTCCCCTCCCATCCTCCATCTCTGTGGTCACTGTTGGAAGCCATTTGGCAGAATAACCCCCAGCTGGGGTAGCATTTGACTCTTCAAACTTCTGGATGAAATGCACACTGTCAGCATGGAAAATGATCTTTATGAGTTTTCGCATCAAAAAACATCTTATTGCATTTTTTTCAATATATTTTGTGAGGGTGGCATGGTGTATTTTCCTAAGAGCCTACATTTAAATATTGCCATTGCAGGCCTTTTTAAAAATGAAAGTGACTTTGTCATTTAAAGAGTAGTCAGAAAATAATATTTACTAATCAGCGTTAGAATTACTTACCATGCATGCATTATTTTATACCAAAACTGGGCATTTTGGTAAGCCATCTTTAATGACATACGTTTTCCGCGCACCACCGTCTTCCCTATGAGACATAAGATTCTGACATTGAGGCATTTTCACTTTACTTCCCTGTAGACTAGTAGGCTGTGTCTTTTACTGGCAACTGTAGTGTAGCTAAGTGAAAATGAACGTTTAATTTAAAGTAGTTGTTTTGGGTTTTTTTCCCTTTGAACGAGTTGGACTCTATTGAAATCTGGCTTAAGTAAGTCTTTCAGAAAACAAATGGCTCATTGGGGGAGACTGAAGGACATATTGCAGAGCCAGGACTTATTTCTCCATTTCTACCATTATGGTTTTCCAAGGAAAATGAGAGATACTTTTGTGAGAATGCTTGGGAAGAGGATATTCAGGTGCCTTCTGAAAAACTTAACCTTGCCCTTTATTCTCCACTTTATTGTAAGAGTGAACAAAGACTTAAATTGGTAAGGAGTTTGGGTTTTATCTCTTTTTCTTTTTTTTTTCCTTTGGCCTAAGATAGTTGTATCTTAACTATATGTAGCTATTTGCGAGCGACTTTGCAAAGTTGTGTCATTCTCTCACCTGTATTCCTGACTTTGTAGCTTTGTGTACAAAGGCAAAGCCGGAGTACTCAGGTCAAAAACCAGTTTTAGAATTACATAGAATGATTCTGTCTACACGCTAGCATTCATTACAATTATTGCATCGCTCTGGGTACTGCTGAATACAAAGGTAAAGAGACTGGCTTAAGCAGATTCAGAGGATCTGGGAGATGTCTTGTGAGCATCTCTCTCTGCTTCGTTCTGTTGTGGGTCATTTCTTCCAAAGGTTGGAGCCCAAAGTTTGGTTGTGCGTTCTCTCTGCAACGGGTTATACATATAAATATAATGCTACTGCAGGTGCCATGTAGAAAGCTGGAAATTATTGCAGCTCTTGCGAAAATCTGAACAGTCTGAATAGCAAAAACTTGGGCCTTTTTACAGGGCTTTTCTTTGTAGTTGGAATATCCCTGTACAGTTACTTGCACATCGCTGCCATGAGAATGACGTGTAAATCAGAGAAGAAAATGCAGTTGCCCTTGACTAGAAGAGGTGTTGTTTATTTAAATTTTAGTGAGAATCTGACAGCTTTCAAGGGCGCTCATTTTTTTCCATGTTGGTAAATAAATTGTTCTTCGTTCCTTCCTCTGGTCTTTGTATTAGAATTCACTTTTGTCTTTGCAGTGAGCTCAACAGACAGCAGTGGTGCTTCTTATGGAAACGTGGCACATATTTTTAATAAAATTCTTTAATCTTGGCATATGTTTACTAAAATGTGTGTTTTGGACATCTGACATGACTAATGGCCAATGTCTTATATGAACCATTTGTCAATCTCCTAAAGCTATCACAGTGATTTAATGGGTTTATGTAGACATAGCTCTTTAAAACTCCATTAAATCTGAGCCTTATTTGACTGCAGTAGTTTTTAGGACTGATTTATATTACAGCGAAGGTGCAGTGAAAGAGGAGAAGAGGCCGTTTTGCTTCTTGAAATGAAAAGTAGATTTGCTGGGTATTTTAAAAAATTTAAATAATAATTAGTGTTAATCACATATGAGTAGCGTGATTTGAAGGACCTGTCTGTTCAATGTTTGGTGAATGATGTGAAAGCACCATTATTAAAGGTATTCACTCGTATTCACTCTTAAATCCTTTTCCATATGAAAAAGTAGCACATATTTAAAGTACATATTTCTAATTATATTCCTAAAAACAGTGGTGACTGAGTACTGTGGGACAAGTCATTATACTGTTACTGAAAAGACTAATATTTTTTTCTAATTGCATCCAAGGTCTCTACTTTCAGGTAGGTCTTCAGCTACTGTGAAAGATAATATACAAAAGAGTTAGATTGTGTTCGAATATGAATACATTTATTAATGCGTTATTCAGAACTAACGTGTAAAAATTAAGATTTGGGGGCATTGCCAGATTTTAATTAAATATAAAATAATCTTACCGCTTCATTGAAATATAAGTAATATGTTTTCAGGAAGAGAACTTGATTTCAGTGGATCCCCTTTTGTATTACTGATTAATTTCTGGATCACAATTGCATTCCACTTTAGCTCTTGGTTTGATCCATTTCTTAGAGGCTTGCTTTGATATTTTCACCTAGGGTTGTAATGCTTGGGGAGGAGTAAATTGACATTTAGGTCAATAAAAGTTAAAGCAGTACAATGGCTTTTATACCATGCTGTGTTCTGGTTGCCTTTTAAATCCTATACTTTTTCTGTGAACTGCCATAATATTGTTATTCTTTAAAAAGTAGCTAATAATACAGCATTTATTTTATTTTAAGATTAGTTTTGTATCTACTTATATTTAATTTAGATTTTTTTATATTATCTATACTTTCTTTATGAACGTTTTTAAGCTACATCTCCCTAAATAATTTTTGTTTATACATTAATTCAAAAACCAGGGAACTTCTTGGATGACAGATCTTCCTTTGGTTTTAGTAAAACCAGTCTTCCTACGGAATTGGCTATCTTCTGAACCGAGACCTCTGAATAGGGACAATAGTACATCTAGTTTGCCTCTGCAAAATATGATAGCAGGGTTAGGAAATTCTAATAACCGGTGCCTGATGGGCAGAGATGTCCGTAATGCCAGTTGTGCCCTTATATTTTCCCTTTATCTTGCGGATGTCATTCTCTTTCCCAGCATCTGACATGTGCCCTCAACCAGCTCAAAGATTTTTCATGTTCCAGCTGCTGTACAGAGTCGGATCATTTTCGTGCTTGTTCTTTGACCATTGACCTTTGGGCAAGAAGAAGGAAAGAAATGCACCCCTGTAACTTCAAATACAGCGCTTTACGCTAAAGAGTGAGGAAAAAAGTTTCCATGAGGAAAAAGAATTCTCTTTCCAAGTTGTGTTATGAGATAATTGGCAAGTGCACGGTGTTCATCCGTTCATAATTGGGTCAGGAGCAGCTCGAGCACTGAGACACGTTTTGCCAGGTTTTGTCACTGATGTCATGGGGTTTAATTTTAACGTATAATGTTTAGGCTCTCAGAAGTGAAGCTGCTTTTAGAGAAGATCACTGGTATTTGACGTGTCTTACAGCTTTCGAGAAACCATTATTGGTTGGGAAAGGAAAACCTTGAGCAGTTTTGAAGCTGTGTGAATAGACACATTGAGGATGGAGGTTGTTACTAAAAAAAGAGCAGGCTGGAGGTGGTGAGAGGAGCTAATAAGGTATTTTCCCATGGCCGAGTATCTGTTTCCCAGTATACAGGACATCCTCTCTCTTCTTTTCTGGCTTCTCTTTGAAAATCTGCTTCTTTGCACTTTTGAACAGTGATCTCTGTGCAACTGTTGCTTTACATCTGGTTTTGCCTGAATTAATTCTGAGCTATTTGAGGCTGTTAATAAAAAAAACCCCAAACAAACAGTGATGAGACTTTCTTAAACTTTGATCTGAAAGACCCTATTGTTACCGTGCAGATAAACCACTGATCAACTCTCCTGCTTCGTGTAATTATTCTCATGTCTCCATACACCAGTTTCCACAAGGTTATTCTTCTAGTATCAGTGGAAGCAGTTTGGTTGCTCACGTCTGGAGGGTACAGGTAGGTGTAGCTTATGAAACATTTGGGTGCTGATGGTGCTACTGAAGTCACTTCTGTATACAGTTTTGAGTAAATAAATTCTATGGCTAATTTTTCCTTTGATGACTTCTTTTCTTAATAGAAGCTGTCTTTGGTCTGAGAAGAAAAGCATTGTTTACTATGCAGGCTTTTTCTGCAGACAATCTAAATCTAGATGCTTGTGTGTTATATCTTACTTGGAGAGTAGCTTTTGGCCTGACAGTCAGACTTCTGTAGACAAAGAGATGTTCCCTTTTAGCCTTTCCTAAACAGAAGTTTCGGCTGTGTTGCAGCATGTTTAATTTGCCACCAGTCAACCCAGGATGATGAACATGACTGACAATGTAAAATGTTTTAAGTGCCAAATATTTGTTGCAGCACTTATGTGGTTTCCCTCCGTTGTTACTCACAGTTGAGCGATTTAATGGGGAATATTGACTGAAATCAAGGATCTGTTGATGGGTCCTGTAGAGATGTTCATGCATCTGTGAAGGTGAGTTCAGTGACACGGGCAACATGCATCAGTTTCCTGGGGAAGTACTCAAATCCTGTCCTGTACTGGACTCTTGTGATCAGCACAGCTCATTTCAGTGGGACTTGAGGAAATGCAAAGGACCTGTGGCAGGAATTTGGGCTGCATCATAGACGTACTCTTTGTGATTAAAAGAAAAAAGTGAGCCTTCGCTCTAAGACTGAAGCACACAGTTCAGACTCAGGGTTCCCTCCGTCAAGTAGCCCCATCAAGGCAAGTGTTTGGGCCTCCTGTGCACCTTCCCCTTCCCTGCTCAGATGAAGCCACCTTGCCACGTTTGTTGTTTTGCATCAAGAGCTCAGCCTCAGGGCCCGCTGCCGAGTTGCTGCTTCTCTAGGAGATGCCTTTCAAAAGACTGTCGAACAAGCTATAAACATCTGTCACTTCCTCACTTAATGGAACCATTGAAATGTTCTTGTGCTGTACTGGGTGATCGATCATCTATGATCTCTTCCACATTTTTCCTTGACTCTCACTTTTTACACAGGACTGAAATTAGATGGTGAGGAATTTGGTGCAGGAGTTGTGGCTTGAGTTGCTGCTCTGTCCTTCTATACTTAAGGCTGTTCAACATTTGAAATATTTACTAAAGACATTTTTTGAAGCCATACGTAATGGTGCATAAATTATCATTTGCTGATTAAAAATGTTAGGTTAACTTAGGAGAGAACTGATGTTTTGTGCTGTCTACAGTGTATGTAAAAGAGAAAGCGGTTGCTATAGAAACTAGCTCATCAGATAATGTGAACCGTGATTCTGAGATGGAGTTCTTTTCAGCAAAATGGACTGTCTATAATACAAAATTTAATGTATGTGGCAGTTATTAGTGCATTTTAATCAACATTTTATGTTATAATTTGTTTTAATTTTAAATATTGGCAGCTGAAAAGGTGAAGTATATAATTTCACTTGTGTAGGGGCAGGGTGTAGATTATATGGCAGTAATTTTATTTTATACCAACTCTCCTTGTTTAGGAAAAAGTGATTATTTCCTGCATAGATGTTAATAAATATAGAATAAGTTATCTGAGAGAAAAATGAGATCAGTCTTGCTCATCAGCAGGGTAAAGGATCCTTACGTCAGTTTTTAACACATGCACGAGGTGTGGCTTTGTATATGGGTTTGTGTGTGATGGTTGCAGGGAATAAGTAGCACTAATAGACACTGAGCTATACATGGTGTGAAGTTATTTTTAGAATTAAAGTTGTATAAAAGAATATTGGAGTCATAAATGATCAACATCAGTAAACACAAACCAGCTGATTGCAGCTGCAGCATTTGAGATTATGAAGCATAATGTCTAAGCAGAGAGGAAAAACCCCCATGTTACTCTGCAAAAATGGTCAGCTTACAGTATAAGCTCTTGGTTTTAAAATAAAAGGAGTGTGTGATTTCTGTGTGAAGTTCAGTATATGGCAAAGACAGACTCTAAAGGTGCTTACTGATATTACTTCCAAGTATAAGCATCTAAATCTTCTCTTCAATGTAGTTTTTGTGGTAAAAGATTGTTCCAAATATTACATCTGAACTCGTTTGGTAAGTGCCCGCTGTACAGAGCAGGAGATTCTGACTTAGAGCATTCTTTATTAATGTTTTTTAGTTCTTTCCAAAACTGTTTTTTAGTGCTATCTTGTAAGTTGCTTGAGAGAGTTGTTGAGTAGAAGGAAGTTCAGTTCTTAGTCCGTAGAACAAGTACAGCAATTTGGAAAGGAGCACTGATACCTACTTCAAATGATCCAGTGTATGGCTGAAGGGACATCCTCTAATGGGAGATCAGGATTCATGCTGAAGTTTTTTCACAGCATCACAGAATAGTTTGGTTGGAAAGACCTCTGGAGGTCATCATGTCCAACCTCCTGCTCAAAGCAGGTCTAACTTCAAAATTACATCATGTTGCTTAGGGCCAAGTCCAACTGAGTTTTGAAAATCTGCAATGATGGAGATTTCACAGCCTCCCTGGGCAACCTACTCCAGTGCTTTACTAATCCATTGTGAAATTTATTTTCCTTTCTATCCATTTGGAATGTCTGTTGTACAATTTCGATCTGTAGTTTCTTGTCCTTTCACTACCACCTTCAAGAAGAGTCTGCCTCTGTCTTCTCTGTAGTTCCTTGTGCTCAGTTGAAGACAGCGATTAGATTTCTCCTTAGTCTTCTGTTCTCCAGGCTGAATAGACCTAGTTTAGTAAACTTCCTGAAGGTCCTAGTGGCCCATTCCTCTAGCTTTCAGAGTTTGAGGCCCCTGTGAATGACAACACAGCATGCTGACCACTTCCCCCCAAGAGATACCATCCACAGTATTGGACAGGGTTCATTGTGTCCTATCATCCAGATCACTGGTGGAGATGTTAAAAGCTGTGTCAGCCCTTTCAGAACTTTGAGAAATGCCACTTTGTAGCTGGTTGCTTGTGAGTAGCCTCCAGGGAGTTCTCCACTCAACATTGCAGTACACCCATCCTCTCTCTGTATCTTCTCTTTGACTGTACAGACACTACAAGAGTATGCATCAAAAGCCTTGTTAAAGTCAAAAGCCTCTGACAATTCTTCCCTTTCCACAGTCAGTCGTTTCACTGTAGAAGACAATCCATTTGGTCGAGCATGATTCACCCGTGGTCTGTGCAGATTGGCTGTTCCCACTGACCTTTTTATTCTTCATGTGCCTGGAAATTGTTTTTCTGGAGTTCTACTCTCCATAATTTTTCCCAAGGTGGAGATTAGGATACCCTGTCTGTTACTACTTACTGAGGTGCTATGTATGGCAAATTAAGCAGTTAAATTTTTAGAGTGTGCTTTTTCTCTTGTCCCTTTTCTAAAGTAAGATTATCCCAAATCAGTTTAGTCTCTCTTCCTTAGGTCCGCAGATGTTAATTCTGTTCACTCACTGCCGCCATAAATCAGTGTTTGAACAGTAGTCTAGCTGTTAAATGATTTATCTGATAGGAGAGATTTTATGATCCCATTCAGTTCCTCAATTCAAAGGTAGTATAAATACCAAATGAAAGAATGAAACATTAGATGAGAAATTATGACAGTCTGCAGTTTGGAATGTTAACACCACTTGTTTTGGCAGCATTACTGGTCTTAAAACAATAAGATCCATATGGATGCTAATTTTCCTAATTCTGAGTAATAAATACAACCTCTTTATGGTTTAAGTAATGATATTACTCAATGCCACTGCAGAGTCCAGTAGACGGTTTCATGATGAGGTAATAAATAGCAATTTTGGAGAGCTGATTATTTGTATTTTTCTTTTATGTGGTTTGTGTTTGGGGGAGAAGAAGTCACAAAGGCAGTGAGAAGCCTTGCCCTCTCCTGTAGCTGCCATACTCTTACTGAAGATATGTCAGTTGAGAAATAGGAGGCATCCATAAAGCTCCACACGCTCCCACATTCAAGTATTATAGAGAAACCTTCAAGTGGAAAACCAGTAACAAATTGCAGCCGAGATGCTTGTGGCACACTGCATCCACCCCCCCTCTATACATTGTTTTAGTCAGGAAGAAAAGCAGAAGGCTTCTCTGGTTTTCTTCTATTTCACAGGTGGGAGCTATTGGGCGTGGGAGGGAGGAACCCCAAACCTCCGTGATGGGTTATCTGTGGATCTGAAGATGATGCTACCGGTATGGACACCAGGCTGAGTACTTTAGTGTCAAACATGTCTGCAGCTGTTTGCCCACTGGTCGAACCTCAGGGTCTGTAGCAACTCCTTGAAGTCTCTGTTTTTGCCTCAGACATTAGGAATTTGCTTAACCTATCGATTGGAGGAGTATCCAAGTGCTCTGTGCTCTTTCAGCACTGCTCCTCATGTTGGTGCCATGCTTGGTGTGTGCTCCCAACTCCCTCCCCTCGTTTCAGCTCCAGGAGGCAGTTTTGAAACTGCCTGTCCAAGCCGGTCAACCTTCTTTTCTACTAAAGCACCAGCTCGGCACACCACGCCACGTGAGGTGTAGGCTGGGGTTTGACTTCTGCCAGTTCTGAGCAGTGAGTAACACGTGTGGCAGCAAAGGTCCCTAACTGGGCTCTACGGACATGCCAACCAAAGAAATGGAGCAAGGAATCCTGTTGGATCTGAGTTGGTGGAGCATGTTGCTCACTCATCCTACACTCTGATCAGCCCTGTTGTGACCCACCTCCACATTTCCCATTCTGATTCATTATCTCCTTGTCTTTTCAGCTGCCATTTTGTGTTTGTTTTTCCTCATGGCCAGATAAGAGCAGGGATTTTAGGTTCAGCATTTGGGGAAATTCCAGACAGAGAAAGCTGCAGGCTTTGAACATGCACTAGCACTAGCCTTGTGTGTTCACGCTTACAGAGCTGTACATGCCTTCTTTGCAATTTTTTTTTTCTTGTCAGAAACCTTTCTTCTTTTGTTTTTCTTTTCTTTTTTTTTTTTTTAAGAAGCAAATTAGAAAGAAAATATATTATTCTAAAAATGCAGTGAATATTTTCAATATGAAGTCAGACAGCAGAGCTGTTCTTTGGTCCAGTCACCTTTGAAGAAATGATTGTCATCGTACCTTAGCAAACATCGCTACTTCGTTTTGAAAGAGAGGCACAGGCTCTGACAGTGATTTAAGGTCTTTAGTGTTGATTTCATGTGAAAAAATATTTTTCACAGTATGACTTTAAAGTTGACTTTTTTTCCCCAATTACTCTACATGTTGGCAGCAAATTAGCTTTGAGGGAATATTGTGCACATCATAGTTCTCTGTTGATGTACTGGGTAGTCATTTTTGGATCTTTTAGCTCCATCAGGCCAATGACTGACGTTGTTCATGTCTTCTGTTTCTGCAGATTTGAAAGACTTACTTTTGACAGGGAAGGTGATGTGGAAAAAGAGAAGCCAAAGTACAAGAAGTGATTGGCAAAGTGGTGATATCATCAAATGTTCAAAGACTTTGTAAATTGAAGCTTATTAGGCTGACATTTTGTCTTCTGTTCAGCACTAATTGGAATCATGCCAGAGTGCATCATGTGGAAGGTACTTAATACCTGAATGTTTATCATGACAAAATGACAGAAATCGATGTCAGGGATGCTGTAGATTTCTGTTTAATGGAGAAAACAATATATTTCAAAGTGCAATTACATATCTCGTAGTAACTTGTATTCATATATATGAAAGTCCTCCTGAAATATTGCAGATAAGAAAACTTTCTTTTTAGCCCCACAAATATTGACCTGATTGTGAATATTCCATTTTCAGGTTTTAAAGCTGTGCTGCAGAGTTCATAAAAACAATACTGGTGTAGTTTAAAGGGGGGGAAAAAAAAAAGAAGACAAAAAAACCCCTGACACAGTGGTTTTACTTGAAACAGATCTGAAAATCCCACGAAGTGTGAACTCTGTCTTTTGCACGGGTGATACAATCCTTCTAAAGTTGTCTCTGACAGCTTGAATTCTTTTGTAGTCTTTGCTTTCTGCTGCATTGGCATCTGTGAAATGAGTTTAGAAAAGAGAAATGTGGAGGAAAGTGATTTTGGAAAGGCAGCCACTGCAAACACAGTACGCTGGAATATCTGAGAATAGCTGCATGTTCTCCTGCTGTATTTGATACCATTAGGGATTTCTGAGTTCAAGGTACCTGCAGCTGCCACATGACCAGGGTGTTGGTCTGCATCTTCATCTTGGACTTTAGGAAGTTGAATTCAGATCTTCTATTAAACCTCTAGTATAATCACAGTAATAATATAACATTACTATTTATTCAACGGTCCCTAGAAACGAGTAGGTGTTAGTTGAAATCATTACCTGAATTATTGTTTGTCGTGAAATACAGATTGATCATTGCAAACTAATTTTTATTTATTTTTTTTTTAAAAAGCGGCACAAAAAAAGCCCTAAAAGCAAATTAATGTAGTCTGGGTGCTCATAGGAATTACTGGTCATTATGTATCTGATACACCTGCCAGTGTGTCACTGTAAACTTCAGCAATCCTGTAACTAATAAGATGCTGACAAGCAGTAGAATAGGGGCTAATGGTAATTACTTGTATTGCTGGAGTCCTCTGAGGGGTCTGAGTCTAGGTTGTGTTAGTGAAAATATAGAACAACAGGCAGTTCCTGTCCCCATAAGTTCATAAATGTGCTTAGAGGATATCAAAAGTGGGTGCAGCAGACAGGAGGTTGAGGCCTCATACACAAGCTTTATCAGTAGGTTGACATGGTTTGAGCAGTAAAGCAGAAGACACAGCACGTGAGCTGCTTCCCTGAAGTGGTTCTATTAATGCCATAGTAAAAATGCCTTTCGATGGTTTGTCTGTGGCATAAAGAGACATCTCAAGTGTACTGGATACTTACCATGGCTGCAGTTGCTGCTGTTATCAGAGGTTTCGTATGTGACTGAACAGAGAAGGAAAAGTGTTTGACTTTAGGTGGGGGATGAGCACGTAAAGAACACTTTTGTCTGTTGAAATTTGAGAACCCTTGTAATGATTTCTGTGCTTATATAAATGCTAATTATCCAGTGTGCTCAAGCTACGTTTAATAACAACAAACTGTAAACTTTCTAAAACTATGGATTGTGTTGATCTCGTCGTAGGAAAGCAAATTTAAACAATAATTTGTTATTAGAACTTTTGACCTGTTGGATAGTGTTGTTGGGGAGTAGAGAGGGCAAGAATGGAACGAGACCCACGTTGTCAATATACCATTGATAATATTAGAGAGAAAATATGAGTTTTCCTGCTAAAGTCAGCTGGAGGTTCATGAGATGGTGTGGGTGTGTGTGCGTGTATAATATGTATGAGTATCTGCATGTATATATTATTGCCCTCTAATGGATAGAATCTGAATGGCTCAGCTTTGCAGGCTTGTATGGGTTTCTGTAACAAAACATTATTTGCAGAGTGTCTGATATTTCCCATTTTAGAAGAATCTTGTAATTTTTATTCATAAGTCTGACACATACCTTGTGTGTAATGTTCCTGCAGTTTGTAAAATTAATTTGAAATTCAGTAGAAAGTCCCACAGCTTTGAGAAGTGCCTTTTCTTCTCTGAAGTTTTATTATAAGTAAACTGTAACTGCTTAAAATTTGCCGTTTTATTTTCCTGTTTTTACCATAGTACTAAAATAATAGCTGAATATGAACAGCAAGTACCATGTCTCTGTCCAATGACAGTGGCCTCTGGAGAGAAGTCAATGAGTAGAGCTCGCTCCCCTTGCTTTATGCCATCCACAATACACCTACTGACAAGCTCTTGTAACGAGGATAGAATAGAATCATAGAATATTTAAGGCTGGAAAAGACCTCTCAGATCATCGAGTCCAGCCTATGACCTACCACCACCACTCAGCTAAACCCTGCCACTAAGTGTGGCATCCAGTCTTTTTTTGAACACCTCCAGGGACGGTGCCTCCACCACCTCCCTGGGCAGCCCATTCCAGTGTTTAATAACCCTTTCTGTGAGGAAGTGCCTCCTAATGTCCAACCTAAACCTCCCCTGACGCAGCTTCAGGCCGGGCCCTCTCGTCCTGTCAAAAATTGCCTGGGAGAAGAACCCATCCCCCTCCTGCCTACACCTTCCCTTCAGGGGGTTGTAGAGAGTGAGAAGGTCCCCCCTGAACCTCCTCTTCTCCAGGCTGAACAGCCCCAGCTCCCTCAGCCTCTCCTCATAAGATTTCCCCTCCAGTCCCTTCCCCAGTCTGGTCTCTCTCCTCTGGACCCGCTCCAGCCCCTCCAGATCCTTCTTGCAGTGCGGGGCCCAGAGCTGCCCCCAGTGCTCGAGGTGAGGCCTCCCCAGGGCCGAGTCCAGGGGCAGAATTCCATCCCTAGTCCTGCTGCCCACACTAGTCCTGACACAGCCCAAGATGCCGTTGCCCTTCCGTGCCCCCTGGGCACAGCTGGCTCCTGTTCAGCCGCTGCCAACCAGCACTGCCAGGTCCCTCTCTGCCGGGCCGCTCTCCAGCCACTCATCCCCCAGGCTGGAGCGATACACGGGGTTGTTGTGGCCAAAGTGGATCTGCCAGTCTCCAGAGATGTGGGTGGCAGAGGGGATGAGCTCTCCCTCTCACTTCTCCAGTGGACACCTGGGGTGTCATAGATGGTCCCTGTGGCACTTGAGGCCCATGCTACTGAGCAGCTTCCTGCCGGCTGGTGTGTGTAGTTGGTTTCCTAGGAGAAGTAGCGAAAGTGTGTAATGTAACGTTCATAGATAAAGATTTCAAATCTTCATGACATTCATGATAAAGTCACGTATTTTAGTGATGCATAGTAGATTAGGCTTTGTTTTGCTTTTTAAATACAACTATCTTTCAAGATAACTTTAGAATAACCTTAAAGGGAAGGCTACATGCTAGCTGGAAATCAGATTTACAATAGTTCGTACTGAAAGTAGTCCAGTTCTGCCTATTCTTTATAGTCCTAACATAGTTGTATTTTTTCTTAGCAGGACTCTTGTTTTCATTCAATAAATACCTTTGGGAGAATTAAATGTCAGAATTGCATTTCTTCTCTATGCAGCCATAGACTTTGCCTTTTCAAAATTTCCAGTGCTTGCTTTTGCAGCTGGATAACCAGTGTTTGGAGCATGCAGCAGAATGTTTGTGGCTTTCTTCGTTTCCAGTAGTAGATGCACACGATTTCAGAGCAGCAGTGAGCACCCAACATTTACCTTCCTCCCCTTGAGGAGGCTGGTGATGATGGTGGTAGGCAGCAGGATTGTTACAAGGAACTTCCTGGTGGATATGGATTGCAGCAAGCCAAATGTTCATACTTTATGAAATCATGGAAATGGTCAGGGAGGACCAGCAACTGATTTCATGAAGCTCTGCTAAGGTATCTCCTGTCTCTCTGTATGTTAATATTATTTATTTATTTATTTATGCCCATCACATTTCTATTTATGAACCAATTAAGAAGTTGACTCTAGTTTGGAAGAACAGAAGGAACAGTACATTAATCCAAGGCCCTTGTAATGACTGTGGTTTTGTATGAATGACTTCTTGAAGATGTGATACCAGGCCAGGTGCACAGCACTGGCTTTTCCTGTCCCTTCCTAGGGCTGGGCTCCTTCCATAGGCTTTACCTGTTCAGCTTGGCAGGCATACTTTCACAAAAAACTATCGGAGTGATCTCAGAGCTCACCCCTGGGAACAAAAGAAATTGTTCCTGGGTGTTAGGTAATCCATTTTCAATTCATGGTGAAAATACAAAAAAAATTCATATGTTAAGAGAGAGATGAAGGTTATTGCCGGACCATCTTCTCAGCCTAGTCTGGAGACTTTATCTACATTTATAAATATTGGTGCTTTTCTTCTGAACATGATGTTTCCTAGCAATATGGGAGTTTTTGTCTGAGAAAAGTTATTTTCCACTTATAATACATTGGCCGCCATTGTTTGTATTGTTTAGGATCAAATGAGGGATTCTTATAAATGTTATTTTGATTTGATGACTTTGTTCCTCAGTGAATTCTGAAAGCTCTGATTGTTTAGGGCAGGAGAAGAGTACAATACACTCCTGGCTCACATGCTTGCTTAATGCATGCACATTGTGATGGCAGCAGTAATAGCACCATTAAAGAACAAAAGGTAGCAACACATAGTAGCTCTGTATTTGGCCAATCCCCTCAAACTACCATAAATATTTGAGCAAGCTCAATAGTTTTGGACTCTGTAGCTTTCCTGTTCTTATCTGGCACTGAAGGAATGTGGAATAAAGTATTCATTTAACAAAGTATAAAAATATGTATGCTATGCAGTTATAATCATGTGTCATTAATCAGAAAATACTGCAGAAACTCTGACAAATTAAAAACACAAGGATGTGTCTGCAAGGGCTTTTTCAGTCATTAAAAAGCTGCTTCACCTCTCAGGCAAACTATTTAATGGCAACTTCTTGCTCAGTGTACTGACATCTTCAAAGGCTCTGACATCTGTCGGCCTTTGAACTACCATTAAAAAATATTATCCCATTTCCATTCTTTTATGCCCATTTTTTTAATTATAGCCCTTCTTTCAAGTTAGGAACATGGTTGGTTTAAATGATGCTGTCCTTTCGTTTTCAGCCACCCAGCTGCGGTTTGAATAAATTGATGTAGAATCAAAGGCGGGACTTTAAAGGGAAAAGGTTTGATGGACTTGGACTCCGAACCAGATGAGGTTTTATGATGAAAAGGGTTTAATCCCAGCACAGGCATCGCTTCTATCAGTCGAGCAGTACAAAGCGATTCATATATATAGGTTCACGAGAAATGATCTATTTTTTTTTTTTTTTTAAACAGCACAGATCTCTTCAGGACTTGCAAATGTGGCATTAGCTAATATTCAGAGAGCTGATTTCCTTTCATCTAGCAGAAGCTTATGATTATAGTACAGTTCTCGAATTGGAAATGAGAGCTGCAACACAGATTTAAAGCTATGCTGTCTGATTTGTATTCAATATACATGTCACTGCGGGACAAGCTAGTCTAGGCCGAGCTCGTTCAATAAAGGGAAAAACAGTCTCAGCATCTGAAATTCAGGAGAGGGGGAAGGTACCAATTAATTCTTACCTGCTCTACCTGAGTATTGCGTTGGATACTTAGTAGATTACTATAATTTCTAAAGCTGTGCAAACAAATGCTTGTGATAGCATTTCTTTGGCATCTTTTACATCAGAAACTGAGAGAAAATACACGGCATTAATCAGTAGTGGCTTCTAATGTAGTCGTTTATATGGAGGCAATGTTTGGTTTACTGTGCGCGAGTTTCAAGGAGGTTTAGCAGAGACAGTCTTGCTATTTCTTTGTAGCAATAGCCTTCATTAATGTGGTAATTAGGCATGCGTATGGAGAAAACTGAAATCTGTCTCAACAAATGCATCAGATGCCATTTGTCAAAAATACCGACTCACAGAATTCCAGAAATAATCTCTCTAATAGTTCCCTGATCTTTGTGCTTCACGTTATCAGAAATGCAGTACGTACAGGATTTCTTACTTGCGTCCTTGAAAACAGTGATGCTTTCCAGAAAAGTAAAAGCCTTAGATCTCAAAAGTCTGCAGTTGATGTCCTCTGAAAAGACTGTGCTTCACTGTTGTACAGAAGGGTGACTGCTCCATTTGGTACTCTGCCTCCAGACAGCTTCTC
Source organism: Todus mexicanus (assembly GCA_013389965.1). Lineage (NCBI taxonomy): Eukaryota > Metazoa > Chordata > Aves > Coraciiformes > Todidae > Todus > Todus mexicanus. The sequence goes on from WEIS01035248.1 coordinate 38,479, forward strand.
CTTCAAACTCTTCCCACAACCATTGTTCCCTGCCAGACTGTTCAGTTTAGGAGTAATGCATTGTTCTTCATCTCGTAGTGCAATTTTGGGGTTGTTGTTTTGGGTTTTTTTTGTGAGAGTGGATAGTAGATACAAAGATGGACCTGTATGAATGGTTGTATTTGATGGGTTATTTTATTTTACTGGTATTTCATACAATTTGTGTGTTTAATGTGTATTCAGATTACACATTTAAACTATGTATTAATATTTATTCAAAGTGCAGTAGATTCAAACCAGTTGCATAAATAAATCTGAAAAGATTCCTACCCCAGGATGGAGAGGCCTGTTTGTCATTCAGAAAATGAAATGGCATCAGCTGATTCAAGGACAAACTGAGAAGGATGAAAGGGATAGAGATCAATGTAAAGGTACCAGAGGAAGATACTGAGCCAAAAATATTCTCAATTCCAAAAAAAAGAAATGTTATGCACAGAATTTTAATTTATTTTGTACAGATCATCCTCTGATTGATCTTGTGATCTTTCTGAACTGGCATCTGTGGAGCAGGATGCTTCCAAAAGGTCTCTGAACTCAGAGGAGCTGCTGTTGAGATGATGGGAATAGTGCAACCAGCACTTGAGGATGAAGGTGCAGCAAGGGGGGCTTGAAATGGTGTTGGTTGTGTGTGTATGTGTGTGTGTGTAGCCAAGTTCAGAGCAGCTGAAGCTCTTGACTCCAATCTAACGCCT
>WEIS01035255.1:0-10169 GCA_013389965.1 Todus mexicanus
TATTGTTTTGTCGATTCAATGCTTCTTGCCAGCAAAGGAGTCCCCTATGTAAATATTAGCAATGACAAAGGATAGTCATATTTTTGAGGGGAAAAAATCACATATGTACATGATAAAAGACCTCTCAACATAATATATCTTCTCGCAAATCAGAACTAATTTGAATGATACAGCTGCTGAACCAGATTCATCAAAAGCAGGAGGCACATTTTGTTCATAGAATAAATGGTATTGCAAAGTTTTGAAGAAGAAGTTCAGCCAAAATATTTACATCTTGATCCACATCTGCTTTTCAACAAGCCAGAGTCTCAAGTAGTGGGATCTGGATAGTGTCCAGGTTGTTTCTGGCTTATGACTCTACTAGAAAAAGACAGCAACTGGCTTTTCTTTTTTTCCTTTTAGAGCATACTTTAGCGAAAGTGAAGTATGGTAGCAATACTGTCTGCATGCTCTCTTTCATTACAAATGTATTTGGTGTTTATTCACAGTCTAAATGTAGACATGTCTGAACAGATTTATAGAAGAAGAAGTGGAGAAGCCGCCTTGTATTTGCAGTCTAAGCTGAACAGTGTTTTCTGCAAAAGCTCCCCAGCTTGGCTACCCAGCATCAGTCGTCTTCCCCAGACTATAAGGAGCTCATTCATTTGCTGAGTATGATGCGTAAGAAAAGACCTCAGTACTGCTAGAAGTGCTTGGGACACAAACAGTATTGTATTCAGCCAGGCCAACACCTGATCATAAGTTTGTCTTCACAGGACAGGACCACCTTAAAGGTCCCCAGACAGCCTCACACACCCGTATGCCACCACGCAGAGCCCTGTGCCTGGCCCCTGAATGTAGTAGCTACAGCATCCACTTTAGTCTCTGTTCTCATTGAGCTTTGGCTCTTTTGCTGCGTTATTCAATGCACACATACATGTAGTTTCCAACACCTCAGTAGTTAAGGTGTGTAAGCTACAAAATTACCAAAGGTGCAGAAAGACATACAGGTTGCTGTGCTTCATTTAGTGCCCTTGAGACAATGCAGCACGTTGCCCTGAAGTCTGACCTGTATTAAGCTCAAAGAATTTTCCGTCTGCTTGCTAGAAAACATGGCTCTGAAGCATCAATAGAGATTCGCGGCACAATGTATTCTTTCTGAAAAATATTTGAGACTCGAGGAGACAACATTCCCACCATATTTTCCAATGACAAGAGTTATAAAGGACATGAACTGATATAACAGGACTAACCTGTTTAGATAAGTTGTTCAAATAGACCTCTAGCTGCAGAAGCAACTGTTCTTCATTCAACCTTATGGCATTTATCTCAGTCCACTTAGGAAAGAGGTGGAGGTAGCATTTTTGTCACACAGTACTATTGCCAGTTATCTAAAATTGACCATTTCTTTCCTTAACACAGTGCTTAAATTATTGTCTGTACGGATTTGGGTTGGCTTGGAGTTGCCCACCTGCCATAATGAGCAGTAGGGTATTGCAGAAAGTAACATCTCACTTTTGTTTGTGTCCACTGTAAAGTGCTGTAAAGTAGAACTCTGCACACAATGCTCCTATGGATGTAAATTTGGCATCACTCTCTGAACCCATCCTGCTTCTTTTAGACAATTAAACCTTTATTTTTGGATGAGACTTCTGCTTTACATAAACTTCCTTTTATAACATCAGATATGTCCTGGGGTTATGAGTACCTGGTTTGTGTTTAGAAATGATTTCTTTGTCTGATTAGTGGCTGATTTAACATCTTAGTTTCTCTTTAAGAGCTCAGTTGCCAGAGGAGAAGCTGTCTCATCTTAGAGCACTGGAAAATGCATTAAACCCCAAACGCTGCACTGAATGCAGCATTATGAGACTATCCTGAAGGATATGCTTCCCCAAAAGGAGCAGCTCAACCAACTAGGGCATTCTGCTGAACTTATTTGTACTAAATGTGGGGTTTACTGTAATCACTGGAAGATCTCAGGATGGCATATGGAACATACGCTTTCCTACTGGGAATTGATCTATAATACATTTTCAAAATGGTGATGCAATTTCAAGGGTTACTGACAATAAAGAGAAGGAGCTTTACCTGGTTGTCATCCACAGTGTATTTAAACTTCTTAGCAGAGCCTTGGGCAAGAGCTAGTGATGCTACATAACCAACTAATGCTACCCCAAAAGCTTCAGTGACTACTTCAGGCAGGATGCTCATGGGTGGTGCTTTCGGTGACGGCAATCTATAACAAAAGAAAGAGAGTCTTTTTTTGTCAAGTTTGATACATAGCCTTGATATTCCTGCAATTCATGAAAATGCAAGAGAAGCAATCTTTGTATGTACAGTTAATTTTTGTAATACTTATCAGGTGATATTTTTCAATATTTTAGATTAATAAGACCTCAGTCTGTGGGGAACTCCAGAGAAGAATCTGTAGTAGTCTGAACAGTTTCATTCGGAGTATTTCACTTGCAAACTTCAAATTGAGAAATTATGAAGGGATACTTACAAATTAGCTTCCTCACTGACAGATAAAATCGGCAACCATTCCTTAATTTTGTAATGCTCAATAGAAGAGACTCTATTGTATATTTTTTTCCTTCGTATAGTTGGCTTTCCTTGAGTTAAACTTTTTAAACAATTTAGTATTTCTGTAAGTAATGGACAGTATGGACATTTATTCCATTTAATGGAGAGTTTCTAAGAGGGACTGCAATGAAATGCCTCAGTTTAAGAACTGAGCCACCCTAGACTGTCTCTCTACTCCACCAAAAAAATCTTCAGTCTCTCCAGAGCACAGAGTACAACACCTAAGAGCCAAATTGTACTCGTAAGGTTTTTAACGCTTTCCACTGACAAGACAGTTACATATTTCACGTAAATGCCTAAAAATACGTGGGCATGATCCAGGCTCTCCTTCCGTCTTTCAACCCTGCAGAATCTTCTCACACAACATTAAACAGAAAATAAACTGCTGATTAAATCTGCACAAATAAAATTTAACTGTTCATAACACATGTCAAAAAGGCACACTTAGCCTTGTTTCATTCTCAGATACTTAGCATGTAACAACATGCCCTAAATACTTAAAAACAATTTTCTTTCTCAGTAACTTCCCATTATTTCTGACACTGGAAGATGCCACACATGGACTCATGTTGTCTTGGACATGTATTTTGTAAAATTTAGGGAAACCCTGCAATTTACAAAGGGGAGATTACACAACAGCTATGCTATTCCTTACCAGCCCTTGGAGTTCGAACACTCTCTCTGGCATCTAATCTAATTTCTCTTTCCAGCTAATTATACTGATTTTTTTTCCTTCTCTTCAAGGTCATGGAGAAAAACATATCACTATCTGTAGTCAGAATACTCTTTTCTAGATTAAGCATATCTAAATCCTTTACATTTCCTCAGAAACCACATTTTCTAAAATTACTGTATAAGTGAGTGGAGAAGAACAAAGTGTAGTAATCTACAAGCCTTATCTCATAGCAAGTCATTTCTGCGACAATAAACCAAGGCAACACTCAAAAAGCAGGTTGCAATAATCTTGTAGAGAGTCCTCTGTCCTCCTGTCACACATCTATCTATCGCTATCAGATAGTTAGTACCTAATAATAAAAAAGTAATAAAAAAGTAATAAAAAAGCTATGAAAATGTACAAGAAAGTCTGGATTTTTATGGTGATATCTACAGATATACCATGTTAACATGAGTTTGAATTGTGAGAGTGTTTCAGGAAGTTGGAAACTAACATAATAGATTTTTGACATTTCATATTTCAGAAAACTACTTTGACCTCTTCAGAGACTGTTCTCAGAAGCAAACATATTCAAAATCCACAAACTAATAAAAAACATGTTACCCTTCAGGAATATGTCCCACCACTTCCAGCCCATAGATGTATTCCATATCAGCATAGTAGCAAGCAACGGATGTAGCAATTACCTAGTGATTCAGCACAGAAAAAGATGTTATGTTTCTATTGCTTTTAGCTTCTCACATGGTCACTATTATCACCATACCTAAGCATATGACAGTATTCATGCATTTATCCTTGGATAATTCCAGTAAGACAGGGAAGTATTATTACAAAAATTATTGCAAATGTGGAAGAGTGTCAAAAGAAACTAAGATCTGGACACAGTAATGAATTTAGAAAAGATGGCTGAAGAAGTATTATGGTGGAGTTTTTATGTTTTACGTTAATAAACGGGATCTGTACAAGTCTCTGTAAAGCCTCAGGAACCTTGTCAATCAGTGTCAAAACTGTCTCTATGCAGCATGCACCCCAGACCACTTCCATTCACATGAGAGGTTAAAATAATTCATAGTTTAGGTGTTCCAGAGTAGTATGATTCAGCTGATGTTCTCCAAGCACATGTAATCCAGACAGGCAGCAACAACTTTAGCACAAAACACACAAGATGTGGCTGCCTCTTATTTTTATGTTCCAGCAGGTATAAATCTTTTTGAGGGAGTGGAAGTTTTGACCCTGAGGAGGTTCAGTCTCAGTTCCCATACATTTTATGGGATGAGCACACAAATCCCAGTAGGAAAGGCACATGTTACAGTCCATCATCCTCATTTTGCTGGTAGATTTTCTCCAGTATTTAGAAACAGATATTAGAGCAGGGACCAGAACCATACCACCTCCTTTTCCAGCATTTTACTCAGCAAAAAATGTTATTTTGCAAATAACTTTATCCAGCAAAAGAGGAATAAATGTGACAACCCACTCTGAAAGGCACTTGCCCTTCATTTTTAAATTTTGTTTCAGATATCTAGAGAACAACAGAAGTCTTTTGTCCTGGTGCTGATTTTTTGACTACAGCTTAATCCTTTAAGCAAGGATTTACAATGCAGTACGTCATTTCAATTTAGCCTATACCATGTGAATGGAAAAGTGTAAGTAAAATTACAGAAAGCAATAGCATAGTTATTTAACTTTGTTGTGGATAAATGACAAAACATCTAAGCCACAACTACCCAGCACAAGATTTGTCTGGAGTTTCAATGTGTCAGACACTTTTTATTTTATATTTCAAGCTCCTTACACTTGAATATTCTAGGCTTCATGTTCTTGCGATTATGTAAAAAGTAGTAAACACATGAAAAATATTATGTAAATTAGGAACGTATGTCACTTCTATCTTAATTATTTCACCAAACTGTTTCCTGCTCTTACATTTAATATACGGCCATGAAAATTAGCTAGCCATTTAATAAGCGGCAGGTGTGTGGGGGGGAAACTGTAGAGAGCACAGTAAACTTCAGCAGATTATTTGAACCACTGAAAGCTTTGTAAGCTGAATGTCCGATATCTGATTTTTGCACTTACCAAAAGTAGATCAATGGGAAGGATAACTTTAATGTTTCTCTGAAATTTCTCATTCAGTTCTTTAACAAGAACAAGCACCACGATGCTCAGCAAGGACAGAAGTAAAGCCTCCAGCTGAACTGATCTGATATTCTCAAATATGTAGGCATAGATCTACAGTGAACAGCAAATAACCACAGATCAAAAAATATATCATTTTGGGTCATATGCTATGACATATTCTATACAACTTTGAACATTTGAAATAATCTGTGAGAGCTGAATCGATACTGAGTCATCTGACAAGCTGGCCTACACTAGAGATTTTTCAAAATAGAAAATCACCAATTTACTGTTACTACGGACTTTTGAAAACTCTAAAAATGTCAAAATTTGTATATATGAATTCATTGATTTCTATTGGTAGAAGCAAGAAAGAGAATCAGCTTCATTAAATTCAGTGAGATAAATGAATGTTGCACAAAAAATGTTGAGAGCAGTTTCCATGCATAAAGATTTATTTTCAATGTCCATAGCTCATAACATCCATCAACTCTAATAGCAAAAGTTACTTCTGAGGAAAATATTTAAAAGACAGAGATGAGAGAGAAAGAGAAGGAGAGAGAGGAAGAACGAGGAGGGAAAGAAAAATGCAGTAGTGGTTGGATGGGAATAGGAATCATCCTAGATGAGCGTCCTCTTCAGGGCATCCTCTCCAGGACATCCTCTCCAGTGCATGAGAGGGTCCATTCAAATATTTTTTTTCCATAGTAACTACATAGCTTCAGCAGGGTGCATTCAGTCTCCCCATTGGTTGCTCTTGCCCATTACACACACAATGCTCCATGGAGCAAGCTTTGATCGGGTCCAGATGCTGCCCTCCACAGCAAGGTGCAGGAATTGCAGGTGCAAGGTGTGAGAGGTGGGGCACGAAGGACCACAAGGTTCAAAGTCCTGCCACAGTGGCCTCTGGGGTGTTGGGGAATGGCAAAACTGTTGCACCTGAGGGTCAGACTACAATGTTAAAAGAGGAAAAGGAGACTGGAACAGAGCTATGGAGCTGCAAATGGAAGGTCATCATCTTCTCAAAGGTTAAGGTGTGATGCAACATGCTGTAAAACATGGTCAGAAAAACATAGTTGGATCTATGATGAAGAAAGGAAATACGATGCTGAATATAAGGAAAATATGGAATAGAAATATGAAATAGGAGTAGAATGTCTAATGTTGATAAGGAACATAGATCTCTGCTGATGAACACAATGCTGTAACAGACTCAGAAGAATGTAGTTGCCTTCACATCAGCACAGATGACACAGTGAATTGTAGCTTTATTTCTACTCTGAATTTGAGGGTCCAGAAAATAAGGCATAAATCAGCACAATAACAGATTAACAGAAATTAATGAAAAAACTCACAAGGAATCATTAGAAGAGGTGAAGCAAGGTAGAGAAAACTTCTGTCCCAATAAGCAAAGAAATAATCAGATGTAAAAAGTTATTTTCAGGCCTCATGAATAAAAGCTATAGTCTATTACCTGGAGGAACAGAGAGGCATGAAAATGGATATAATACACACGCTTACTAAAGCTGCAGGGAAAAAACCAACAAGGTAGGTTCAGTCCTTCGAATTCTGCATTTATGTTTTGGGAACAATTGTGTAGTGTGAAATGTAAACCCTAGAGAGAACAGAAGTTTAAAGCTAGGACTGTGTCACAAATAACTTCTTTTTAAACCAAAACATTAAGGATAATAAAATAAAGCAACTGAAGCTTGAAATAAAAATATATTTTTAAAAGTGTTTTCTCTAGCAACAACTAAGAAGATGACTAAAACAAAAGAAAAGTGACTTGCAGTTTTGTCAAAATAAAGATTAATAATTTTCTGCCCCAAAGAACCTGTTCTCAAATAAAAGTTAATAAGGTTTGACAGTTTGGAGCTTAAATACATATATTTATATTGGACAGAAAAAAGTACTAAAACAATTATAGAATCCTAGAATCATTTTGGTTGGAGTAGACTGTTAAGATCACCAAGTCCAACACTGACTGGTTACCACTAAACCATGTCCCTAAGTGCCACATCTACATGTCTTCTAAATGCCTCCAGTGATGGTGATGCCACCACTCTCCTGGCCAGCCTGTTTCAGAGCTTGACAAACCTTTCTGGGAATAAATTTTTCCTAATATCCAACCTAAACTTCCCCTGGGGCAACTTGACGTCGTTTCCTCTCATCCTATCACTTCTTACTTGAGAGAAGAGATTAACACCCACCTCCCTATAATCTCCTTTCAGGTAGTAGTAGAAAGCAACAAGGTCTCCCCTGAGCCTCCTTTTCTCCAAGTTAAACAACCCCAGTTCTCTCAGCCACTCCTCAGAAGTCTTGTGCTCTAGACCCTCCACCAGCTTTGCACTGTGCCTTATCACATGTCCTGTAAGCATTGTAATGGCACCCAAGATGGTCTACTCCATAACCTTCCCTGGCACCAAGGTTAGAATGACAGGCCTGTAGTTCCCTGGATCCTCTTTCTGGACCTTCCTGTAGATGGGTATCACATTTGCCAACCTCCAGTCAACAGGACCCTCCCCGTTAGCCAGGATTGCTGATACATGATGGCAAGTGGCTTGGTGAGCACTTCTGCTAACTCCCTCAGTACCCTTGTGTGGATCCCATCCAGCCGCACAGACTTTTGTGTGTCNCCATCCAGCCGCACAGACTTTTGTGTGTCTAAGTGGTGTGGTAGGTCACTGACCATTTCCCCTTGGGGGCTTCATTCTGCTCCCCATCCCTGTCTGTTGTCCAGGGTGGGGGTCTGGGCATTCAGAGATCTGGTCTTACTATTAAAGATAGAGGTAAAGAGGGCCTTCAGTACCTCAGCCTTCTCACTGTTGTTCACCCCAACACCTGAGAAGGTGGGGTTGTTGTTGAGAGGATACACCTGCTGCACTGCACTACTGCAACAAGTTGCACTACTGTAACTTGTCACTATTGTCCCCTCTCCTTCTGGTCACTATGTCCAGCCAAATGGGGTCAGAAAAGGGAATCCTCCATATATCTTGTCTGACTGTTGGGCCTCACTTAGGGAAGGCAGAATGTGGTTCCAGTGGTCTATCTCCCTTTCCATTCCCTGATGCTTCTCAACCTCCTCACCTCCTCCAGGAGCTCTGTCATTAAGTGGAGGAGCTCCTTTATCTGGTGTGACTCCCACAGGTGTGTTCACACTACCTCCCGGTCCTGGTGTGAGAACCAGGAATAGCCTTCAGTCTGCTGCATTATCTTAGGTATAAACCCTGTTCTAGCAGAAAGGGGATCAATATGATGATAGATATATTTTTTTTCCACAGTTTTGATTCTGTCACTCCTTGAAGAGAGGATGCTCATTTTGAAGAATGAGCAAATTAAAATAACTTCCAGATTTTTTCTCTCTCATCCTTTCTAAGAAAATATTAGTAATCTAAAAGGGGGAAAAAACCCCACCAAATAAAACTTCTCTAAAAACAGTTGCAGAAAAAAAAAAAGACCAAAAAATAAAAATCAAAATGGAAGAGTAGTCCAGTCCTTTGAAATTCAGCTCGCGGTCTTTCAATTGAGGATACACAGTCTAACCCCTCCACAAAGGTTTCTTAGAACCCAGGAAAAGATTTTAAAATCAGCCTGATAAATAATATGGCCTATGTATGTCAAACCTGAAGAATGGTAAACAAACCACAGTTTTTAACCACATATTGCCCCACTGTAATCAGACAATATGTGGATTGCGTCTTGAGTGGCTTGGGGCTAGTCTCTGTACCCATAATTTTTCAGGAATGTGTTTTCAAGAGAGCACAAGACTTGTCTCAGTACCCAGACAGAAGCTGTGATTAATTAGAGGAAAAGAAGGACATTTGGAAAACTGTACTACAAACTGTGCACATAAACTCACCAAAGGCTGAGCTAGATCTCACGTGAAATGGTAAGAAAAGGAAAGACATGGATTGATTTCTATTTGTCAAAGTCTAACAGATGTGGACTTGTTTTGAAACGAATGGTGTTTATTAAAGTGTCAGCATCTGTGTTTATGGTGTTTAATTTAATTTCCCTAGACAAAGCGAGACATAAGATTGGATGAATAAATAGCATTTTAGTGAAGGATTACAAAGAAATATGCATTAGCTTTTAGAATGTCTGTCTTCCTTTACAAATTAACTAAAAAAGAAACCTCCATTTAATTTTTCAAATATGTAGCCAAATCTTGTAGACTTTTGTCACAGCTTTTTTAGACTTTGCAACAAATACTTTATAGGAACCACCTAGAATACTCGTTAGTGTTTCTCTTCAAATCGCACTGTTCAGTATATGGTCTACATCAGCCAAAAAATGAAAAAGGTTGGTACTACCAATGTTCCATAGCTCATACTAGCACCAACAGCCCTATCCCTAAAGTATCTGTAGTATGCTAAACAATTCTGGCAGCAATGCATAAATATTGAATCAATTACTACTAAAGAGACTGAAGAGCTTCCACTGCCTGTTCTGTTCCTGAGTAACCATTACCTGAAAACTCAGTAAAGCCAGGAGGCCATTTCACAAACCACTCACAGGCTCTTAAGAAAGAAGGAGCACATGGCTCTTAACATGCAGGTGGTTACCATACACTGTAGCCGTCTCTCTATATTATACATTTCACATGGTACGCTGTCCAGTCAGTTACTATATTCATCTGAATATGTGTCTAATGCTCAAGCTTGTAATAGCTTGATTTAACAGAAATATTTAGAAAATGTTCTCATCATGATCATTAGAAATTCACTACTTTACCTGTTTTGATGGTGCACTTACCAGAATAATGTATAAATTATGTAGCAGAATGTAGTTTCATATTAAGGTGTACAAA
>WEIS01035258.1:347-11803 GCA_013389965.1 Todus mexicanus
GTTTTGAATAATGAAATGGGTTGTGATGTTTCAGTTCTGGAGGCAGTTAAGCGTAGGCATGAACTTTCTTAAAGGATGTGTGGTTTTATGGGAGCTGTCTTGCTCATTAGAAGGAAATCTTACATGGGCTGTTGAAGTTCCCTCTCTTTGAGTGCTCTGGGTAGCAGCTTGCTTTAATAGAGACCTGACCCTTGGAAACAAAGCAGACCAAAAGAAAGCAGCACTAATTCCTACTACAAGTGTACAATCAGACCCCAAAGCTTTGTTTTACCACACTCCGCCTTCTAGTTTGGTATTAATGTCTTGTATTGAGTTCTTTGGACCTTCAGCCTGACTACAGAGCTGGGGCATGTTGAGGAGGCTGAGGGATGGCTATAGGTTATGTTTGGAGTTTTCAGGGATGGTGGACTAGTCAAATCTGTGAAGGTTGGTATCAAAAGTCTACTGGAAAACCACAATGTCCAATGTTAGCCTTTGTGGGGTTTTTTCAAGCCACTATTAAAGTTTGCAGTTGAAGGCATTAATTGACTTGATATGAGATTGACTTACACTTCTGACTGTTGGAAACTTGAAGAATGGCTGCACAGCTGACGATGGACTTGGCATCCCAGTAACTAGTCTTGTTCTTAATGCTGGAGGTGATAACCTGCTGTGAAACATATACCAGCTCCTCACAGTAGCGTGTTCTGGCACATCTTGGGGGCGGGGAATGGGCCAGGAATGGAGGTGGGGATGGGCATACACACAACACACCTGAATATTTCAGTGTCAGCAGCTGAAACTTTTTTGCTTGTCTAAAACTTGATTCCAGAGTGGGAGTGATTTCTCATTCTGTAGGTTTCGCTTTGTATCTAAAATAGAGGCTTCCTGTTGCATAAAGACAAGGGGGTTGCCTGCATGCTGGCAGTTGAGAGTGTTAAGTGAATTAACTAAAAGTGTGAAGATAAAGTGGATGCTTTTAAAGCATGTTAAATACTTGTGTGGATGCTCTCCATTTAGACAGAAAATGGCTTTAGTTCCCTTTAGCTTAATCCTTCTTCAAAGGGGATTAAGCTGAAGTGAACATAAAGCAGATTAATCTCCTGTGTGGACATTAACAGGAGTTAAATTTCCTTCCATGAATGTCCTTCTACACTATGCCCTTCAGAATGTTTTTAGGAAGTGATGGAGCTCTTTATTGAAGTTATAACTGATTCCAGTATTCATGTATCAGAATAAGCACTGCACTCCATTGAAAAGGATAATATGGAGTCACCTAACAAATAACTGTCCTTTGAAAGCATCAACAGCATGTGGAGGAAATAATGGGCTAATGTTGATGAGTTCACATACAGCCAGGCTTAGAACATAATGAACTGAATTATTTTTGACCATTTAATGGCAAACTAGCATATCAAAGTTGTATTGGTGTTTTCCCATAATATAATCATAAAATGTAATCACAGAGAGGCTGAAGTTGGAAGGGACCTCTGGAGGTAATCTAGTCCATCCCCTACTCCAGTAAGGCTACCTAGAGCCAGTTGCCCAGTACCATGTCCAGATGGCAGTGTTTCCATTGTCAAGTCTTTGCAATTTAACTTCTCCGGGATGTGCTGCTGAACTCAAGGACCCTGGGTGGATCCTTCCCCCCACCCACCTCAAGTCCTCTTGCACCCCATGGGGGTTGATGTTTGGGTAACATGGAAGACTCTGTGCCTCCATAGCTGGAGAGATAGGAGAGCTAAATTGTGTCCAAATACAATGTAGCCCATGAAATCTGTTTTGGGGGTAAGTTACGTAATTGTGGCAGCAGTATGTGGGCTTTGGTAGCAGCTGCAATGCTAACAAACTTTAAAATAGGACATTTCTCACGTATGCAGCCTTTTTCAAGCTTTCATAGGATAGTTCAGTCTGGGAGGGATCTCAGCAGGTCTCTGGTCCAACTTCCTGCACACAGCCGGTTCGCTCTGAAGTCAAACTGGGCTGCTCAGGGCTTCTTCCAGTCAGGACTTAAAAAGCTCTGAGGAAGGAGACTGCACAGCCTCTCTGGGCAACCTCTGCCACTGCCTGACTGTCCTCATTGGGGGAGAAAAAAACTTCTCCTTATATCTAGGTTGAGCCTCTTTTGTTTCAGTTTATGATTGCTGTTATCTTCCTGCCCTGCACCACTATGAAGAGCTGTCTGTCTCTTCCATGATCTTCTCATAGGCAGTGGATGCTGCTGTTAGGTCCCTCTGAAGCTGTTGCTGCTTCAGGCTGAACAAGCTCAGCTTTGCCAGCCTCTCGTTGCAGGGTCTGTACTCCAGCCTTACCATCTTTGGAGCTTCCACTGAAATTCATCCAGTTTTTCAAATTCTGTCTTGCATTAATGGGTCTCAAAACTGGATGCAGTATCTAAATAAGGGCTTTCTTGACTTACTATTGGTTCTGTACTTTGCAAAACTGCACAGCATCAGCACTGTGTAACAGCTGATTTGGGGAAGAACTGGAAGTCCTCAGGACAGGCTTTTAAACAACTTCTCTTCTCAAGGAGGGGAAGTTTGGGGTTCCATAATTGCCAGTCTTCACTCTTAAGGACCTGTTGATTTGTGTTAGTCAGGACACCCAGCCACTCTGCTTGGAGCAGCTGGATGCAGGGGAAAAGCGAAGCCAGGGTGTAGTGACTCCCTGGATCCTCAGCAGTCATGTTAACAGGGTGAGCTGGTCTCCGTTTTCATGTAGTCCCAGTTTCCTCAAAGCATTGATAGAAAGTGTGTGACCCTTTATTTTAAGGGGACAAAGAGTTTTCTAGACACACTCTTTTTAGAACTCTGGAGTTGATTTCTGTGCTTCGTGTGTGTTTTTGTTGTTGGCTAAGATTGAAAAGCATGATTTAACACTTAACAGGATAAAGGTTTGTAGTGTAAATGCTGCTTTTGCTTTAAAGGTGCCCTTAGGGCATGGGAATTCGGGATGAGGAAGTATCTTCTGTTTGGGTGGTGACCTTGTTGAACCAAACTCTGCTCCAGATTCTTATTATCAGGCTTCTTCTTTTGCCAGGATGTTTGTCCAGGTATGCCTGTACTTCTACTGCAAATGCTTGTGGCGCTGCCTGAAATTCGTGGTCAGGAAACTAACAGGTCAATGTGAATTGCAAAGGATCTGTTACAATACCAAACCTGGAGCTGCCAGAACTATGAAAATAGGTAACTGCAAAATACTTAGTTCTGCATGCCTTTGTACTTTTCTGCGTGTGCTAAAAATAGTGTGACTTTATACTTATAAATAAATACATAAATTGTTCAATGAATCCAGTATAAACTTAGCTTGTCTGACACGATGCTTTCAAATGCTGTTCTCTTACAGAGGCATCACTGAAAGGTTCAAAAAGTAAGGTGAGTGAAAGATCTCATCATTTACCTTTTCTGTTGTGTCCTGCCCAGTTGGTTTGTTCAGTCTCATGTTTGCTCACTCCAAATCACTTTAAGGTTTGATATGATGTTACATTAAAAACATCTTCGTCTGAAAAGAGTCTCGTGTCCACAATAACAGGTGGTCTTGTAAGGTTAGGGACAGTGTCCTGTGCTCAGGGGACAGGCACAATGTGTCACTGATGAAATCATGTGTTGTAATTTGGGGGTTCTTGGCTTGATTCCTCATCCTGTCTTAACAATTCTGTAGTCTGCAATCAGTCATATTTTACATCTCAGGGTTGTTTTTTTTTGTCTGGAAAACAGGGATAAAAAGTGGCTGACGGCAGCAGTACCTAGATAGCCAAGGCAACTTTGTTTTCTGCTTTCCTCTTAAGTACATTAACGAAGAAGAGCCTCTGTGACTTCATCCTTTCACTGTAGCACAGGTTGTGCTGACTTACACATTAATGCTTTATGTGAAGTATTTATGTTAAATAGCATTATTCAATGGTTCATTTCTCTTTGGCATGAGAATCAGTAACGTTGAAAAGCTTACCTCAACATCAGCAAAAATGATGTCACTCAGCTCATAGTTCAGCATAGTGCTTCCAAATGCACTTCTAGCACAAACAAAAAGGCTGACTCTTATCTAAAAGCTTGCCTTTAAGCACTTGTGTAGTTTTGAGACAAAGCACCGGAAGATTCAACCTCTTAAGTTTTTGGAAGGCATGTTGGGTTTTTTTAATGCTGAACTTGCAGGGACATCCCTACAGCATGATGACATGCAAAAGAAAGGAAAAATGTTATTCTGTGTTACTGCAACATGTTGGGAGAGGGGATGTCAAATGAAAGCTAGCAATTCTAGTGTAAGGAGATGGATGGTCTAAAGCTGCTTCGCTTCTTGATCAAAGGCCCCAGCGCAGATCATCTTCACTAGCAGCTGCCACAGAAACATGATGGACTGACTACAAGGACATGGCAAAATGATTTGAATTCTTACAGGGCTAGTGCTCTGAAACTGGTCAGTAGGATTGAATAGACTGAAAAGGTTTATGTGTATATATATACACAGCAGTATGTGTGTATGTATTTCTATATATGTGTGTGTGTATATGTATATATATATACATACACAAATTATATATATATATCTTGAGGTGGGATTTCTGGGCTCTTAACTTAGAAACTTCCAGGTATCAAATTTACCTTTGTTAACCTTCCTTAAGAATTAATATGTATTTCAAACCTCTCTTTAGCGGCTGCAAACTTCAGTAAGCGTTCACCCGGATGCTATTGAAAAAACTATAGATGACATCATGGCGCTGAAAAGGATTAATCCAGATATAAATCCACAGTAAGTTCATGGTTTCCTTTCAAAACAAATGGGAGTTATTGATTTCTTCGGTGCCTAGGTCCATGGCTATTGTGGTACACAATTTGAAGATGAATTCTGTCTCTCAACGTAAAACTCCACCTTAGGCTTTGCTGTCAAAAAGCTGATGGAAAAATGAATGATTTTTTTATGGTGACTGTAATAGGCAAGTCGTGAATCATGCTGTCTTGGTATATTGTTGATGCATTGATTTATGAGGACCACTTCCCCAGGGATGAAATAACACCAAGACAGGTGGTCCTGACAGTGACAGTGATGGCTTCTTAGCAAAGCTGTATATGACCTTTTGAGTAAGGAAGAAATCCTCCTGTTGTCACTAATATAAATGGTATACCGGATTACATTTGCAAACTGTCTTTAATTATCCGCACACAAATTCTAACAATACAACATAGCTGATACTCTTTTAATGCTACAAGATGTTAGTGGTATGAATAGATTGACAGCAAAACAAGTATGTGTTTTAAGATAAGATAAAATGATAACACTGATGTGGTTGCCTTACCTCTAAGCCCCTAGCTTAAGGAACAAGATGGTCTAGATTCTAGATGAGGAATCAGTGGGAGAAATGTTGAGGGTTGTATTATTTGTGTGATCAGTCTGAGGTTCATTCCTCTTCCCAGACTTGAAATTAACATACGTAATCCAAAATGGGCATCCATAAATTTGATAGCTGCTTTTCTTTAAGTTGTCAGCAGCATCAACAGATAAAAAACACATCTTCCCTCCGCACATGTGTCCATCCAGTCCCCATGTCATTGTCCCCCTCCCAACTCCTGGAAAAGGACAGTAACTAGGCATTCTTAAAATGAGGCTTCAAAGAGAACACCTTATCCTCATAGATGAGAAGCCTTGTGAATTTGCTCTGGGACTGGGCCCAGAGCATTTTCAGGGGTGTCTCTTCACAGGACCTTACCCACATGGCCTTCAAATTGAAGGTGATGAAAGAGCAGCTGCTTCAAGCATCAGCTGCTGAGAGGCTGTCTATCCGAGGAGGATGACACAACTCTTGGTGCTTTTGTATTGCACAGGATGCTGAGATCTGATAGTCATAAAAAAATCAGTGATGGCAAATTTTAGTGAAGGTGACATATGAGAAAAAACTACAGCATGTAAATGTGCACAGTTCAGAGCCTGGCCCGTGGACATCAGTAACTGCAGCGTTAGCAATCAGGCTGATTCAAATACTTGCTTCTCAGTGTTGGATGCCTGAGTAACTGGGTTTGCATGACACCAGAGATCACCATCTGATTCTCCTCATGGCACTGCCTTTGGCATCTGAAGAAATACTGTTTTCCAGAAGAGACAGAGAGCAGAGGTGCAAATGATTTCTGCTTGCTTGAATCAAGCCCCTGAACCTTGTTACATTTTGAGTTACCTGATCCTAATAATAAGAAAAAAGAAAAAAAAACAGGAAAAAAAGCAAACAAACAGGAAAAAAAAACACCAAGAAAATAAACAAAACACCACCAACAAAATCACAAACAAATGTATTTTTTTGTTTAATGCAGGTGATGTTCATATGCTTAGCACAGAACAAATGCTTAATTGTTTTTTGACTAGAAGACTTGTACTCAACATTTTACAGGACTGAGTCTTTCATCCTTATTCCCCACCTCATACTTTCCCCAGTTTGGTGAAGTATCTTTTCAAAACATTGAGAAATGGGGGCCTGGGGTGTGCAACCTAGTGCCACTTACATAGAAATACACTCTGCCACTGAATTCCTCTTTACATGAAATTAACCATAGCTCTGCTAAACTTTAAGCACATGCACTGAAGTTTTAATGTGAGGCATTGATATTATACTAAAGTTTTCTGTACCACTCTCAGAAAAAGCAGGTCAGCTATTTCTTTAGAGAGGATTAAGAAAAATCCATTGGCTTGCTTACTCTTGAATATAAGAAACCTGCATCCAAACTGTCTTGTTCAGAAGCTCCAGCCTTCCCTTGAATAGTAGAGACTTGAAATCTCCTGGGGTAAGGACAAGGGGACATGTGTCTTACTATATGTGTTTCTGCAAATCTGTGTGCAGTCATTTTTGTTAATGTAGCATCTTTGCAGAGCTGAACTAGCATCCCAGGGGTGTTTGCACTGAGCTGTTCTTGAAGTCTCTGAGTTGCCATGACCTGAAGGTGAGGAGACTCCCAGTAATTTGCCTTTATCAGTGCCTCTGAGATAACTGGGTATTTTTAGTGGTGGGAGCAAGTAGGCTGAATAACCAGATGGTAACAACTGGAGTGTACACTAACTGTGGAAGCAGTCCCTGAAACGCTTCCGATTTTGGACTAACCTCCATCTGGTGGAGCACCTGGAGCTGGAGCTGAGTGTGGTGGGTGTGCAAGCCTGGGCAGGTTGCTCTTGTGCTCTGAAAACTGAAACCACCAGCACAGGGATGGCAGGGAGGAGGTGTTGGGGCATCAGCAGCTCCCCCACATTCTCATTTGACGAGGAGGAGGGGAAAAGCTCAACAAAAAGGAAAGTGGGGAAACTAATTCCACACCCCCCCATCCTTCCCTGAATAACATTGCATGGAGCATTTGACTGGCTTTAGATAAAGTGCAAATGTGGCTTGTTTTGTATATGTTGTGCAACTTGGAACTTAGAAATGTAAATTTTTATATTTAATATAGAATTGTTCTGCTTCGCCACTGCCTGTGGTGTTCTGCTCTAAACTGCTCTGAGGTTATAGAGTAGTTAAAAAAATCACGGCCGTGGCTTAGTGACGCACCGCAGCAGTTCACACGCAGTCTTGACAGGCTTTTCAGCTTTCTTTGAAATGCAGCCTTTCTGTGAAACTGTAGGGTGTATAGCAGGTGAAGCATGAAAAAACCACACCAAAAACAAAAATAAAAACCCAAACAGCAAAGGCGGGTAAACAGTGCGTAGGTTATTCTGAAAGGGCTATAGCCACAAATAGCATGAAACTGCAGCAAGAGAAATGGCCTAATGGTGACATCTCTGATTCTGTAGACTAATCTCAAAAGATAAGCAGTGAAAATCCTTCTGCTCAGAAAATTTAACAGTATTACAGCATAAACAGAATGCTTTGGTACATCAAACAAGACAGATGAGGAACCTGTGCAGCTTAATATCAGTGCAGCCTGTGTTGCACAGAGGAATGGGGATATAGATTTAGCTGTGCCCTCTAAATTCACACTAGGCATTTGGATAATTTCAGCCATTATTAAAAATTCAAGGTCTTATTCCCATATATAATTAAATGTTCTTGCGAGCGTGGCAGTTGTGTACTGCATAACTTGTATTTAGTATTGTAAAATCTTAATCTGGAACTGACTAAGCTGTTGTAATTTAAAGCATCTGAAGCCACATGTTTGGTTGGGGGTTAGGGTTTTGGTTTTTCAGGTTGTTTTTACGTTTTTGGGTTGCTTGGTTTTTTTTTAATCATGCATCAGGAATTGTAAAAAGGAAATGTAAAATCTGCATTCTAATGAAAAGAGCCATTATGGTGATTCTTAACATGAGATCGAAAAAAAAGCTACCTAGAGGCAGATCTTTGAACTATATTACTTTGGGGTTTTGGATTCTTTATGCTAGCTTTTTTGGCACGGAAGCAAAATGACTCTTTTTTAGCATTTTGCTGAGTTTCCTCTCCCCCTCACCCCTTTAAGTCCACATCTCTGGTCTCAGGGCATTGTTTGAGAAGCTGCCATTTGAATGAGTGGAAAGATAAGTGATGTGCTTGTTGCAGGCATTCAGCGCTGCTGAGTATGGCTATAATGAGATTTCAATGTGAAAATTCACTGTTCAGAGGGGGTTTTTAAATCCCAAATTTTATCATCTAGGCAAGGCATTAAATAAGACTATGCCTTTCACAAGGCCTTGTTTAATGTGGTATTGATCTCTTGGAAACTCTCGCTTTGTAATTAAAGTGTTAAGTCTATCAGTTCATTGATGTAACATTACTCATGTGAATTAAATGGGTTGTATACATGGTAATACTGTTTCACTGATACAGACGATTGAGCTGGTTTATGTTGCTCCTTTCCCTCACCTCAGATTGGGAGTATCTCTTCAGGCATGCCTGCTGCAGATTGTGGGGTACAGAAATCTGATTGCCGAGGTTGAAAAGCTGCGCAGAGAGCCATATGATGCAGAGAACCCACAACATGAGGAAATGCTTCTGAAGGTAGGTGCTTAAGAGGTACTTAGAGGGCATCCTTTATTCATGTCAGCTCCAAACAGTCTGGTTTATAACCTCTCTAAAACATCCAGAGGTATTATCACGTTCTTCTGTCGTGTCCCTATTTTAAGATAAGGCTGTGCAGCGTATTGATCTGGTCTGGGCTTAACACCTGCCAAGCAAGTGTCTCCCTCCCTGGTTGATGAATGCTGGGCTATATCTAGGCGTTGGGCGTTGGATACCCAGCTCTTACTGCAGATAACAGCTCTGTGCTATGAGCTCTGTCTTACTTCAGCACACCTTTCTTCGACCTGAGAAGGGTATTTTTCTCTCTTAACCAGAACAAATTTTTGGCTTTCATCAGTTTCTTGAATTTTTGAAGGCACTGTATATCGCAATGGGAAACTTCTAGCTTTTGTTGTATGGGGTGGAAGGCTGGGAGATGATGGCTTACATATTTACCAAATACATTTTCAAATAAAAAAAAAACCAACAATAATTCTTTAGATAATACATGCAGAGTGATGAAAACCATACAACTAGGTTTTACTTAGTCCATGCTTTCAGGAAAGCCTTGCGCTGGAGCAGATAATAAGTATTTTTTCGGGAAGATGATCTCGAAGCCAGAAGCAGAGAGAAAGCTAGAGAGCCTTTACATTTGAAAGAATTTGAGGAAAGAATAAAGCCAGTGGAAAATAGTCTAATAGAAAGTCCCAGTATTTCTTCTGATCCTGTTTCTGACCATAGCTAATGCAAGATACTTCAGAGAAATGCTAAGAAACACAGAATAGCGCTAATGAGCTTATCTATAAGCAAAATACCTTCTTACAGAATTTGCAGAGGTTTTATAGAAACATGCCACCTGTTTGGGTATTTAAAAGAAAATATTTTAAAAAAAGAAATACTGAAAACTTAAACACTACCTGTGATTTTTACCCACATACAGGGGTTTTTATAGAAAACAACAATGAAGCTGTCTTCCGTACTCTAGCTTGTGGTGTAGTGCTTTACACAAGTTATAGTGGGAGCTTCTGGAAACTTTACCGTAGTTACTGGTATTCCAGGTACTTCCAAAAATCCCAGTAGGCATCTTGTACAAGCACTTATGGATGCAAATAACTATTTCTAAAGAATGCCTCAAATGGTCAGAGAGTTTCTGTAGATGTCTGGAAAGCTGTCTAAAGCTGTCTCCTTGCTGGGAGGTGGGAGTCTTGTTCAAGGAGTCAAAATCCAGAGCTGCCCCTGAAGGAGTGCTCTTGTCATCAGGTAGGATGGGGCAGATGGACTCCTCCTCTTTGGTCCTGCCACTTTGCAGCCAAACAGGCAAATTTCGAGGGGTAAAGCAGTCTTTGTGAAAAGGACACACAGATTTACCCAGTGAGGAAGCTCATGTCTTGGAGGAAACACCTGGGGAGGACCCAGATGCCAGCCTACAGTGTTGGTCTGTGAAAACACCAGGTAGTGTGCTGCAGGTTTAATGAGAGCCTTTGGCTCTAGGAAAGCATTCCATAATACATTGGGCACCTACACTGTCTGGAGAGCAAGAAGTGGGGTCGGAGGTGAGAAGCACGAAGAAGCTGACTGTGGTCTCCTGTGAGGCCAAGGTCTTGGTTCTTAGATGCTCCTAAGAATCATGTCAGCAATGATGTGTAGTCACAACTGCTTTAAAAAAGTGACTGCATGAGAATAAAAGCAGAATTGAAACTGAGCATTTGTCTGAGGGGAGATTAAGCAGTGCAGCTTAGCCTGTAAAATCTGTAATGTTGAAGAAAGTATCAGTTTCACCATCTGCCTCCAGTGTAACCTGCATATTAGCACTTGTTTACAACAGGCGTTTTGCTTTTGCGATTTCTCATGTGAAATCAAAATATATCCAAGGGTTCAATTCCATTTCCAGCCCACACTGGGGAAGAATAGGCCGATTGGTTTTCATTCCTTCTAGGTATTCTGCTAAGTGATTGCTGCAATAGGTAATTCAAGTTCCTAATGTCTATCATTTATTCATGTTTACCAGGAGGGCACTTTATGAATGAGAGAAAGATTAACTTAATGTGATTGAACTAATGAATAATACTGTATTTACTGTTGATGGATGAACAAGAACAACAGCAAATATGATTTAAACAATGATGCTTTCTGCAGTCATTACAAAGTGAAGTCGTTAAATTTTTAATCTTCTTAAGGCACTTCATTTTAAACACAGTTAGAATTGCAAAAATTAATGCAGTTTTGGGAAATGTGCATACAGCTCTTTCCCTTGAGTAGGTTTTGTCTAAGTGCATTTCTTCAGGCCCTACTTATTAACTCGTGGCTTATGGAGAACACCTGATTTCTTAATACGCTTTGGGAAAGGTGAGCTTGCGATATGCCACATGACGTGTGCAAAAAGGTACCTATTTGTCAGACATGTCAATCTGGTCTCCTTCTAGGTGCCTAGCAACATGATATTTAGGTACTAAAGTCACTGGACCAGTGCAGTTAAGTGGATTTTTTCCAGCGAAGGATCTGGCTTCTTTAAATGACTTTGTCCTTTTTTTTTCTTATGTGA
>WEIS01035261.1:0-10034 GCA_013389965.1 Todus mexicanus
GGCCCAAGTGCAGGACCTGGGTTGTTTTTGTCACTGCACAAAGTCATTCAGGTGTCGGGAGCTTTTTGACACTAGAGTATCACGAGTTCAGTAACCTCCTGTCCAGAAAATGAACTCGCCAATTAAACTAAACAGCATCATAGCAGAGCTGTGATTTGTAATTTTAAGAGCGGTTGAGAGGCGAGGCGGCGGAGGTCAACGAGCAATTGAAGGTGCACGGCTCCGTCACCTCGGCTTCATTTGTCACCTCTCTGAGAAGCTGTGGAGAGCAGGTGGAGATAAGGGAGGAGAAGAAAAGCTGCTTTTAGAAGGTAGAGCTTGTCAAAGTCTTAATGAGGAAGGAGCAGCACAGGGCCAAATCGGTCAGAGGAGACCTCAGAGACACAGGGAGCAAAAAGACAAGACGTGTGGCCGGGAGACACGAGGGGTAGCGAAGAGTCCCACTGATGTGTGTTCCTTCAGGCTTCCCCCTGCACCCTGAGCTTTTATCTGCTTTTTCATCTATTAATTCTCACCTCTGCCCTGCCAGGACTTGAGTGATGCCCGTGCTCTGCCTGCCTCTCTCTCTCTCTGCTAATAAACCTCCGTCTAGTAACCCAAGTCGGAACTTGGGCGATTTCAGGTCCCAGCCCTCCAGGTGAAGCTATTTCAGATTCATTTGAATACGACTTGAATAATCTCACTTCTGCTGCCCTTACGATCAGCCGCGCTCTAAACTTCTGGCTTTTTCACCTCCTCTTTCCGAGAGATGAAGAGACGGGTTATTTTCCTGCAGGTACCTCAGGGCAAGGCACCCACGCCCAAGAAAATGAGGTGAAAATCAAGCATTTGCTGGAAAAAGCAGCTCTGCTTTAGCACACGAGACGATCTGAACGGCAAACAGGTAGTTAAAGAAGATCCAGGAGGAAGACGAGACCGAATTTCGAAGCGACAACTCCATATTCTGCCTCTCTCTCTCTCTCTATTAACCTACAAATCCTGGCTGGGAACTACTGAGAGAACTGCCAGGCTTTGGAGAAGGATCTGTGGCGTTGAAAGCAACACGAGCTGCCTCAGCACGGTAGTTATTTAACATCTGCAAGGTTTACCTGGCAGCCCAGCGCAGCCCTCACTCCTCCCGGTCTCGTCTGATGAGTCAGCAGAGGAGGTTTTGGGTTGAAATCCTTTTTTCTTCCCTGTTGCCTTTGATGCTGGGAGTTGAAAAGTCCTTTTCTTTTTTTTGGCAGCTCTGGGAAATCGCTGCCTGAAAAAAAAATCAGGTAAAAGGTAACGCTGATGGTCCCGGAAGGAAATCCAGCCTTGCTGCACCAGCAGCATCCAGAGGCAAAAAAACAACCAAGCACAAGAGGAATCGTTGGGAAAACCTCTTCTTGGTGGCCTTTCAAGCAGGTTCGGGCTCCACGAGGAAACAGCACGAGGGAGCAGAGGGGGTTTTTTCCAGGCATGAGGTTTCCCTGCGCTGGAACAAGCGGAGACACCAGTCCGGGCCCAACCTGTTGTGGTGGTACCTGCAAGAAGTCACAAAAGCGTTTTAGTTTGGACCAGGAAGGTGGTGCCCTGGCCAGATCTACACCCAAGCTTTGGATTTGCTCGCCGAGCGCCCTCAGGGCTGGCAAACTAGATTTCTTTTGGTTCAAATGAAGTAGGAAACGAGCTCAGATTGCTAACGGGAGCACAGGGCAAGAGCAGAGGGAGTCTGAAATAAGCTCTCCCCTCAAATGGGCGAGGTAGAGATGGAATCCTCAGCACCAGCTGCCCTGAAGCTCCTCTGCCACAAACTCCAGCCCCATTGCCCAAGGACTAGTCTGGGAGCCCCAGGCCACGGCAGGAGCTCCCTGGGATCCTCAGGTCAGCTATCACAGAAGGAACCGCACAGTTGGTCACTTCAAGAGCAAGAAAACCTCGTGAAATGAGTGAGCTGGTTGTGGTTGCTATCAGTTCCCAGCTCCTTGGATCTTCTAGACAAAAAGAGCAGCGAAAAAAAGGAGGTCTTTGTCCCTCAGAGCTTCTTTTCCCCTTCTCTAAAGGTAGAGAAGAGGAAACATTTGGGTTCTCCAGGGATGCTCCCTCCCACTCACGTAATAAACTTGTCACTTCAGCCAGAAATAACTCAGACGAGAAACTGCGAGAGTCATGTGCAAACAAGTCTCTGCTCAACCAAGTTCTAGCATATTAAAAGGTTCTATCACAAGAAATGATATAAAAACCAACCCAGCAGCAAGCAGGACATGGTTCTGAGGTCACCACCAGGTTGGGTAGATGGTTGGGTTTGATGTTTAGAGGTCTTTTCCAACCTTAACGATGATTCTGTCAGGCTCTGCCCCGCGCCAGGCCAAGGGGCAGCGGGCACCAAGAGGAAGGCAGGAGGTTGCAGCTGAGCAGGAGGAGCAACTTGTTTGGGGGGAGGGTGTTGGAGCCTGGCCCAGGCTGCCCAGAGAGGTTGCGGAGTCTCCTTGTGTGCAGAGATTCCAAGCGCGCCTGGACACTGCGATGCTGGGCCCCCTGCTTGGGGGGACCCTGCTGGAGCAGGGGGGTGGCACCACAGGAGCTCCAGAGGAAGGACAACCAGAAACAAAAATCCTCCCCTGCCACGACAATGATTCCCTGCGATTATAAATCACTTGAAGGAGCTGAAGTGTGTTTGCGTGACCTGACCCGTAACACAGCGGGGATGTTTGAAAAGCCAGCCCCGAGAGCAGCTGATCTCCACGTCCGCAGCCTCCTGGACCGTGAGATGTCGTTGTCATCCGCACCGGAGCGAACCAGCCATAAAAATAACTTACGTCTCTACCCAAATGACCCCGGAATACTGTCAGCCGTAGCGAAGGGAGACCAGAAATGTTTATTCATAGACTTCTTGCCGCCGCAAACATCTCAAGACGCGTTCATCGACAAGTGAACAGAGGTCAGGGAAGATTTCCCACAAGGAAGAGGAGAAGGCAGCACAGGAAACACGATGAGCCGAGGCTGGGCATCACTCACGCCACCACCCAGGTGCCAACCTGCTGCCATCTGACCAGATCTAACCCAGTGTATTTGTGTCCTTGACCGGTTGAGGTGCTCCTGTACCCCACGTTTGGCTGCCCAGATCCTCACACAAGCCCCAAGGTAAATCTGATTTCACAGAATCATTTAGATTGGCAGAGATCTTGAAGATCATCGAGTCCAACCGTTCCCCCAGAACTTCCAGGGCACCACTGCCCCGTGTCCCTCAACACCACATCTCCACGGCTTTTGATCACGGGGACTCCATTTATGCAGCCACGGGGAAAAAAAACCTGCTACGCCTGCAGCGTGAAATGGCACCAGTGGGAATTCAAAGAGTATTTTTCATCCCCTTTTGAGCACAAACTGCTTCGTTTTCCCTAGTGACTCCTGCTAGGCAGGGTCACAAAGTGCTGAAGCGGCATTTTTTGGCCAGGAAACCCTTTATGTACAAGTTGGGTACACACGGCGAAGACGTTTCACCTACCGACATCACAAAAAAACCCAAACCCCAACCAACAAGGCATCGAAACTCTTATTAAGGATAAATGGTGAGCAATGAGGACCAGCTGCACAGCCAGGGGCAGGGAATTACTTTGGAAAGTGGTGACCTAAATAGATCAGCTGGCTTTCAAAGCGAAGATTTGTTTCCGACGGAATTGATCTGAGCGGTGCTGACACCAACGCCAGGCTCGCTGGAACCGAGCGGTGGGCGCCTCCTTTTCCTCAACGTCTCCAGCTCAGAGGGACTGGAGGGAAAATCTTGTGAGGAGAGGCTGAGGGAGCTGGGGCTGTTCAGCCTGGAGAAGAGGAGGCTCAGGGGGGACCTTCTCACTCTCTCCAACTCCCTGAAGGGAAGGTGTAGACAGGAGGGGGATGGGCTCTTCTCTCAGGCNATCGAGTCCAACTGTCAACCCAGCACTGCCAGGGCACCACTGCCCCGTGTCCCTCAGCACCACATCTCCACGGCTTGGAAACCCCTCCAGGGATCAGGGGGGACTCCAGCCCTGCCCTGCCCAGCCTGAGACACCACAAGACAACCCTTGCCAGGAAGAAATTGTTCCTCAGCTCCAACCTCAACCTCCCCTGGTGCCACCTGAGGCCGGTTCCTCTTGTTCCTTGGGAGCAGAGACTGACCTCACCTGGCTCCAAGCTCCTGAATGAACTTGAGGGAGTTGTGCAGAGCCAGAAGGTCTCCCCTGAGCCTCCTTTGCTCCAGGCTCAACACCCCCAGGTCCCTCAGCCGCTCCTCACAAGATTTGTACTCTAGACTAAACTTGGTGAGCTCTGCACTGTCCTTCCTACTCCCTAACGCTGAAGCCCATCAAATAAGGATTAAAAAAGCCAAGCCCAAGGACGATGCTGAAACTGCGGCATCAGCAGCGCTTTGTATTTCTTGAGCAAATACCTCAAGCAGGCAGAGAATCACAGAAGGGGTTTGGATTGGGAGGGACCTTTAAAGGTCAACTAGTCGGCGAGCAGGGCCATCTGCAACTGGAGCAGGTTGCTCAGAGCCCCAGCCAACCTAACTGGGAATACTGGGGTGAAGCTGCCACCCTGTCCCCCTGACCTTTGTCCCTCACTTGGCAGCAGAGGAGCCCAGGGGCCCCGCAGCCTGTATTCTCCCTTTGCTTCCTGGAAAGATAAGCGACTATCAAACACGAGCAGACCCTGCGAAGCCAATCGATGGAGGAATCAATAAGAGAAACACGTGGGGCAAGAGGAATCGGCGGAGGAGCCACCTCAGGAGAGCTCCTCGCCCGCAGCGCGGCTCCGCTTAAGCGCCACGCACCCATTTCCCAGTAGCACTCAAGTCCCGCTCGTGAATTGAATACCTGTCATGAAAATCCCAGGAGAAATTCCGTTTTCCAGAGAAATTCTGGTTTGCAGGAAAAATTCCGGTCAGGGAAATTCCAACCAGGAAAATTCTATGGGTTTTTTTGATATTTCTACCTATATTTCCACGTCTCTCGACACAGAGTGGGATATCTCTATGTATTTCCACGTATTTTTGATATTTCCATCTATATTTCCACGTACCCTGACACAGCACGGGATATCTCTATATATTTCTATATATTTTTTATATTTCTGTATATATTTGCACGTATCCCGACACGGAGCGGGATATCTCTATATATTTCCACATATTTTTGATATTTCCATCTATATTTCCACGTATCCCGACATGGAGTGGAATATCTCTACATATTCCTAGATATTTTCGATATTTCTACCTGTATTTCCACATCTCTCAATAGGGAGCAGGATATCTCTNCTCTCGACACGGAGCAGGATATCTCTATATATTCCTATATATTTTTTTATATTTCTATCTATATTTCTCTACGTACTTTTTCTATTCCTATATATTTCGACAGATCTCAATATGGAGCACCATATTTCCATCCGTTTAGACGCCTCTCGCTACGGCTCACAATATTTATACCCATTCAGATGCATCTCAATATGGACCACAATATTAATACACATTTCAACCGACCTCTAGATAGACCCAGCAACGCGCAGAGAACGTTAAAGGACAAATAATCGCTCCAAACTCGAGCGTTCCATCGCCGCAACTTCATTCGGAGCTCCACAACATCTTTTCCACATGATTTAAAGGCTCGGAGGGACGGAGAAGCCGCCGTAGCCCGAGGTAAATTATCCCGACGGTTAATTGCGTTCGTTGTTAAAATCGCCCGCCTTATTTTGGCCGCGATTCATCTTCCTTCGCCTTCCAATCTGCGACTCTTGACCCTTTAACCTCGAGAAGCTCCGGGAGACGACAAAGACTGACGGCTGCCTCCCGGCACAGACCAGCATCCAATTCAAAAGGGAGACAAAACCGGCAGGATTTGGCCAAAGCTGCTTTTTTCCCCCCCCNCAGAGAAATTCTGGTTTGCAGGAAAAATTCCGGTCAGGGAAATTCCAACCAGGAAAATTCTATGGGTTTTTTTGATATTTCTACCTATATTTCCACGTCTCTCGACACAGAGTGGGATATCTCTATGTATTTCCACGTATTTTTGATATTTCCATCTATATTTCCACGTACCCTGACACAGCACGGGATATCTCTATATATTTCTATATATTTTTTATATTTCTGTATATATTTGCACGTATCCCGACACGGAGCG
The DNA here is from genome assembly GCA_013389965.1 of Todus mexicanus. Lineage (NCBI taxonomy): Eukaryota > Metazoa > Chordata > Aves > Coraciiformes > Todidae > Todus > Todus mexicanus. Next base: position 6,129 of record WEIS01035261.1, read on the forward strand.
GGATATCTCTATATATTTCCACATATTTTTGATATTTCCATCTATATTTCCACGTATCCCGACATGGAGTGGAATATCTCTACATATTCCTAGATATTTTCGATATTTCTACCTGTATTTCCACATCTCTCAATAGGGAGCAGGATATCTCTGTATATTTCTTCTATTTCTATCTATATTTCCATGTCTCTCAATACGGAACAGGATATCTCTATATATTTCTTAAATTTCTACCTATATTTCCATGTTTCTCGACACGGAGCAGGATCTCTCTATATATTTCCACGTATTTTTGATATTTCTACCTATATTTCCACATCTCTCAATAGGGAGCAGGATATCTCTGTATATTTCTTATATTTCTATCTATATTTCCACGTCTCTCAACATGGAGCGGGATATCTCTATATATTTCTATATATTTTTTAGATTTCCATCTGTATTTCCACATATCCCAAAACGGAAGAAGATATCTCTATATATTTCTATCTATTTTTGATATTTCCATCTATATTTCCACGTCTTTCAATATGGAGTGGGATATCTCTATATATTTCCATACATTTTTGGTATTTCCATCTATATTTCCACGTATCCCGACACGGCACAGGATATTTCCATATATTTCTATAGATTTTTGATATTTCCATCTATATTTCNAAACACACAATGAATAAATAAATAAAGAGTCTGGTTGGCTTTGAGGGTTTATTTTCCCTTTTTATATTGAATTTAGGGATGATTTCGCCTTTCCATGTGATACAAGGGCAGCTCTTGAATGAAATCTCCCCCAGTATTTTCACCACAACCACTATTTAAAATCCCACCATCAAACCGGGAGGACGGTCGGGCTCATTTCCTCGGCTCAAGGCTGATCCCTGTCTGGAGATATCACAAATTCCACACCAACTGAGCCCCGGGGGTCACAAAACCCCTTCTACAGACCCTATTTTCTCACCCTGGGTGCAGAACAGATCGCGCCTAACACCGACGCTTCCCAAACATTCCCCAGGATGGGAATTTACTGACTCCCTCTGAGGTCTATTTAACTTTCCCTCGGACCCTCAAGACCCACGATTTTATCAGAACAAAGCAGGAAGGTTTCCAGTAAGTCACTAAAACATACGGTGCTTTGCCCGGTGGTATTACCCTGGAGCTGAGAAGGAGCTTCTGTCTCCAAACAGGGAACAAAACCAACTCCCTCCTGTCAGCACGAGGAGTTTTCTAGTGGGTGGTTGATTACCAGCATTGTTCGAAGCCCCTCGATCGAGAAAATATTGGCACCGCCGCCTTCGTGCTGTTCCTGGTAACGAGATCGGTTCAGAAACATGAGGAAAAGGAAGGATTTGCTTGGAAAAATTATAGGGAGCGAAACCTGCCAGGACTTTGCAGTAGCAAACAGGCGTAGCTTGGATGCTGGAGCACCTGCAAATAGACCGGCCGGCCCTCGGAGCGTTGGGTTTCTGGGCTTTCGGGCGCTATTGTAGCGTCTGGAAGGCAAATAGAAGAGCCAGGTGAGAGCGGACGGTGCGTTGGAGGGAATAAAGCCCTGCAAAACATTTCCTGGTGTGGCTGCTGCACTAATTACCACTTGGCTTTCGCTCTTCTCCTTTGTTTTGTTCCAGGGTAACGGCATTTTCTCGCGCGAGGGGTTTCCTCGAGAGTTTCTTTTCCAACAACGTGGGGAAAATAAGTATTTTTCAAGCAGTAATTAAGCCAGAACCTACACGTGCAACTCACAGATCCATCTCGCTGCTCCGCGATTCAGCTTGCGCAGAATCACAGAATCAACAAGGTTGGTAAAGCCCACCGAGATCATCAAGTCCAACCTGTAACCTACTACCTAGACTATCACCAACCTATTACCCAAAATCATCTCCTCATCATTTCAGCGCTGAAATTCTCGTTTGCTGTACCAAATAGCTTGAAAAAGAATGATGGAATGGTTTGGGGTGGAAGAGACCTTCAAGATCATCTCGTTCCAACCCTCCTGCCATGGGAAGGGACATCTCCCACTAGAGCAGGTTGCTCAAGGCCATGTCCAACCTGGATTTGGACATTTCCAGGGAATATGCAATTGGGTTTAGGGTATTTCCATATTAAGGTGGCTCCAAACTCCAGCAGCTTTGGAGCAGTGGTATTTTAGCACAGATACACGTTCCCACCACCAGCAGGGTCTCGACCCTTTCACGCGTCGCTGCGACTCTCACACTCCGCCCCATTTTTCATTCTTTTAACATCAAATGGTAACTCCTGCCTCAGTTCCCCGAGAGCAACCAGGGATTCCAAGGAGAACGCGGCATAACAACACCTGCTTTACCCAACTCAACTCCTGGATCGCCCCAAAAGCCAAATATTCTGGTTCCTCAACTAACTCCGCCCACAAAACAAGTTGGTTTCAAGGCGCTGCCCTTGGACTTGAAGACAAGGTTTCGCTTTCCTCGCCCTACAAATCTTGCCAGAAAAGCGAAGAGCTGTGGACAAGCTGTCCTGGTTTGGGTTAGAACGGAACAATTCTGTTCCATGACTTTTACTTTCCAGCTGAGTCTGTCTGAAGTCAGCAGCATGTTTAGCAGACAGAGGCTGCTTCTAGCAGTGAGAACGCTCCATGGGTAGAGTTAGTGCCAAGGATTGGTGTGCAAACCAAGGGCACTGCTGGAGCTTGTGTCCCACACTGGGGGGTGCAGCAAAGGCAAGGCTGCNCACATCCTAAATTGCCTTTCCTCTTCCCCAGCATCAGCAGGATTGAGCAATTATTGGGGCCCTCCTATTGACTCGAGCGCTCCCCCAGTGCATCCCTCTCGCTGGGGTTGAGAAGATGGGAAATCCAGTCAGAGATTTGATGCTGGGGAGGAAGGTAAAGTCAAAAGTCAACGTTAGCTGGAGTCTAAAGAGAGTCCCAGCTCTATCAGAGGAAGAACTTACTGCTTCACCCCAAAGTGACCCAGATCATTCCCTTCAAGACAGTGAATTCCTCAGACCTTCGAGTAGCATCACAGCCAGTGCTCTCCAAATACTTTGCTCCAGGACATAAGAAGTATCACCCCAAATTGGGACGAGCCCTTCCAAAAGCTCTGCCAGTCCAGCCTGTGCTTTCTCCTCTGCCTAAAAACAAACAGATTAACAGCTCCAAAGCACGAAAGCCCAACAAAATCCCTGCCAGTTCAGGCTGAACAGCACCCCGAGCTGATCTTCTTCGGTGATGTATTCATAGACACAAGCAACAAGGAGAAAAAAAAAACCTTCAGAATCCCTTCATTTCAGAAAAAAACAGGAGATTTTTTTTTTCTTCTTCTTGGCCCTTTGTTTTCTTGTGTCTTATTTTGCTCATTTCTGTAGTCATGACTATGCATTTTTATACCCACGCCTCCACACCGCAGCGGAGGAACGGGGACTCCTACCAAGAACTTCTTTGCTCTCTTGGACTGGAGAATATTTTGTGACTTCACAGCGGTGAAGATGCCTTTAAGTAGAGGACTGGAAGGGCACCACTACCCCATGGCCCTCAGCACCACATCTCCACGGCTTGGAAACCCCTCCAGGGATCAGGGGGACTCCAGCCCTGCCCTGCCCAGCCTGGGACACCACAAGACAACCCTTGCCACGAAGAAATTGTTCCTCAGCTCCAACCTAAACCTCCCCTGGGGCAACTTGAGGCCAGTTCCTCTTGTCCCGGCGCTTGTTCCTTGGGAGCAGAACCCAACCCCCCTTGGCTCCAACCTCCTGTCAGAGAATAAAATATAACACTGGACACCAGGCACTGGTATGTCCTTCCTACAAGGTTTCCCTTCGCTTTTGTCCCAGATGGGGCTCAAAAATGAGACTAAGTTGTCAGGGTTATTTAAAGGAAGATGAAAATTTGCATGGGGGACCAGCAGAGCACTGGTTTCTCCTCCTCACGCTTCC
>WEIS01035263.1:2715-12920 GCA_013389965.1 Todus mexicanus
CGCGGCCGCCTCCGCGGGGCGGCCTGACATGAGATCATCGCCGGCAGCGGCGGCGGCAGCGGGATGGCCTCTGCCAGGAGCGGCGCCAGGAGCGCCGCGCCGAGGGACGACGAGGCCAACGGAGACCTGGACCGCTCCCTGCAGCAGATGCTGCGGGCGATAGCGGAGGAGCGGAGCCGCGCCGGCCTCCGGCAGGAGATCAGCGGCCTCGGTGAGTCGATCAGCGGCCAGGCTGGGCTGGGTTGGGATGAGGAGGCAGAGGAAGGGAGAACGCGGCGCCCTGGAGCTGGGTCCGTCCTCCCCTCCCCGGGGGTTGCGGGGCTGGCTGCGGCTCCCGGTTCTCCTGGAAACCTGTTGTGAGGTGCTGGGCTGTGCCGCTACCCCCGGGGATCGGCCCCTCCTGCCTCGCCGAGTCGCCGAGAGCAGCCGCCTGCTCCATTGTGTGGCGTGTCCTTGCCAGCAGAATGGTCAGAAGGCACCGCAGGCAGCAGCCGGGGTGGGTTTTCTTCAAGTATAGACCGAGTGCCGTCTGTTTTGGGGTGTTCAGCAGAGCGATTTTCTTGGTAACTCTGGTTAACGCAGGAGGATCGTGTGGCTCTCAGCTGTGCGGATTTATGGGTTTTTTTCACCTCTTCTGAGTCAGACACCTCCCTTCTCTGAGTAGATGACTTCACGCTCCTTGCCATGGTCTAATTAGCTCTTGGTGGTCAGTTGAATTTTGCCAGCCGTGGAGGTTTTCCATAGCTTTCTGGCTGTCTTGATTACATCTCCGTCAATGAGGCTTTTACGCGACATCTTTATTGAGCTTTTTGGCAAAGCTCTTGTGCATTGCAAAGTAGAAGTTCGGAGTTGAAATTCAGTGGAGTTCAGGCAACAGTGGTACAGCAGCTCCCTTAACCTAGTCTGCCTTAGGTGATCCTGCTTCAGCAGGAATGTTGGACTCGATGATCTCTTGAGGTCCCTTCCAACCCTTGTCATTCTATGATTTTATGATTAACCAAAATCCTGCACATTAGGAGACTCTTCTGGCTGGGCTACTGCACAGAAATAATTTTTATGTGCAGCAATAGAGATCAAAGGCAGAAGTTTTTGATGTGAGTAACAATTTCTACCTTATTCAAAACTTTTCTGTATCCTGGGCTACACCTGTGCTCAAAGGGCTGAATGCCCAGAAGTTGTTGCAAGGTCAAGACTTTAGATGTGCAATAATTCTCTTGTTTCTTCTGTGTGGTCTTTATTAATGGCTCCTCCTTACTCAGCTCGTTTATAAGATCCCAAAAGTCTCCAGTTCTGAGTCTTCCTTAAAAACTCAGAAGGAGTTTTCATTTGAGTTTTAGTGTCTTTGTGATGTGGATTGGCATGGGAGGTCTCTCTGGTTCTCTGTCTGACCTTTTTGTGTCAGCTTGTCTGCCAGTGTACTTACTGTGGTCTCCCCAGGGAGGAGTGGGCTCTCCCTTCTTTATTTTTGCCTTGCACTTAATGAAAGCGTATGCAAACAAAGAAAAATGATGAGTGGTTTTTTTACTTCTTTATGGTTTTTTTCTAATGGAATTGGGTCTCCAGGACATTTAGTGTAGTGTAAAAAGGTTACAGAGCCAGATAGTGTTGTGGCAAAGAAACTAAACAGAACAGGAAAAAAACCGTATAAAATCTAAATGCCAGTGAGACTGCATTCATTGGAAAGCTGTTGTCAGCTCTAGCTTGGCCTTGTCATATTTGAATGAAAATAAAGACTCTCAGGAATAGAAATATCACCATAGCTTTTTCTTTAACTGCAATTGGAAAAAAAAAAAAAAGTGGTGGATGGTAAGAACATAGGAAGGCTTCTTCTCAGCTTGTGTTTGAACACACAGCCAGAATAGCTCATCATGAGAATTCCTGCTGTGCAACTTTGGGATAATCACACAAGTAACAGGGCTGTATTGCAACTCTCTTCTAAACAGGTGAAGACTTGAAAGGAAAAACCTCAGGACAACTGCCTTGTGGAGAGAGACTGATCCTGGCTGTAGAGATTTGCCAGTGTATGTCTATACCTGTGTGGAAATAGGTTATAAGTCACCACAGGAGTGCCTTGGATGTTCAATTTTTATATCCAGGGAATGGAGATGAACTTCTAGTGAAAACTCTGCAGTTTGCCAAACTGTTGTGCCTTTCCCATGCTTGTGGTGTCCTGCAGGTTGAGACGTGCTATAGATCTCCCTGCCCTGGGCAGCTGTGGACCTTCAGCCACAGTGGCTGTGGGATAGCATGGTAATTTTAATGCAGGGAGAGTCTTTTCTATGGTGGCTATTCCTGAGCACAGTTGCTGAGTGTCAGCTCCTGCTGGCCTCTCCCCTTGCTAATCCCCAAGCACTGCAGAGCCACAAAGTGAGACCCCTCTCAGGATTAGAGATTACAGACTCAGGTTGCCATAGGGACATTTAAATTGTCACAGCACCTGATTAGAGTTTTTAAATCTATACATGTTATTACTTAAAGTTGGGAAGCTTCCTTCAGGCCTGGGAGACAGAGAATCTCTCTGTGCTACGAGTCTCTACTTTTGTATATGGAAGGATTTTCCAAGATCTTCATTTTGTTCTGTGCTGTATGTTGCCTGATATGTAACACTGTCAATCGCAGTGAGTGGATGCTCTTTTCCCCTATTCTGTGGAATTAAATAGTTTAAATACTTCTCTTAAGAAAAACACGGAGCTTTTGGAGTGGTGCTCAGTAGAAATTGTAGATGAACTGCAGGTTAGCAGGTGTAATCCTATGACTTAAATTTATGCCCGTCTAGACTGCACTAGCAAATGCTGTTGCAGGGCATGCAACAGGGTCGGAGAATAGCGTGGGCTATTCTGGAATATGCATATCTCTGGCGGCACAGCGGATGTAAAGGCTTTTCCTTGAGTTTGATACTCATGAAAGTAGACACAGTCCTGTATGGGCCCAGGTGGCAGAGGTTTTGTCTGATCTTTGTTCCTGGATGCTGTTACTCAACACAGCCGTCCAAGCTGTGGCACATCACCTACTGGGCTGCAGGATGAGTATAGCCACAGGTGTATTTCTGTTACTGCTGCTGCTCTTTGGAATGGCCAAATCCTTTTCAGCTGTGTCAGCAGGTTAAACCTGTTGTGAGTTAGTTTCTGAATTATCCTGGAATCAGCTGGTGAAGATTTCGACTGTGTTAAACTCTGGGTTTTCTCCAAATGCTGTTAAGCCCTCAACAATAAATGGGTCTCACTGGGTCAAAATTTGGGTGACCTCTCTCATTTTGTGTGTTTCCTTTAAGTGAACCTCTAATCCCCAGCCTAAAGAGGAAATTGCTATTTTTGCTGACGCTGGGTTTTGTTGAGAGGAGTTGCTTTATTTCAGTGATAGCACACAAGCGTTTGGACAGGTATTGTCCAAAACCATAAATGTCCTTGTGATGGGATTTTCCATATTGTCCAGTTTGTGTAATGTAGACAAAATAGCAAATCTGACATTACACTTCAAATAATGACTCATGTGTGACTCCTTACCAAGCCATGTAGGGGGAAGGATGATGCCTCTTCCAAAAAGTCTTGGCTGGATGTTGGCGTCATCCATTTGTGCAGAATATTACACTGGTGTTGTGTGCAAAGTTCACCCTGAAATGGTGCCTGGTAGAATATTTCTCTGGAAAAATAGTTCTCCTTCTACAAGAATGACAGACTTGCTATATGTCTCATCAGCCAGGCTGCGTGTAAGGCTCTGAAATTTCGGTTTTGGCCAAATCCCTGAACTGATAGGGGTTTATTTTTGGTTGTGCCTGAAACTACTGTGTGGTGTTGTCTGATACTTAATTTCCCTGTGTCCTTCTGTCCTCCAGTGACAAATTGCCCTGCCTTTAGTGTAGCACAGTGTGGGGGTGTGACTTTGTGCATACTGGAGTTTATAATAAGTAAGGAAAAAAAAAAAAGTAAGTAGATCTGAATGATGTCTTGAACTGTGGTAATGGAGATGTGTGGCCAGGCAAAAGGTGGAGAAATCATAAGGATCCTGAGAAGCATGTGGCTGTCCTATGGGTTGGAGGGCAGTGGGAATAAACAAGGAGTGAGAATGGCTGCCGCCAAGTGCTGAAAGTCTGTAATGGTGGTGGTCACAGATGCCGTTGAAGAGGCTGGACCATGCAGGAGGCCCCTTAGTCTTGTCAGTGCTCAAGTGTTTCTTCTGTTTGGATTCCTGGTGGTAGAGGAGGTGTTCTCATATTTGACTGACTGTTGGTGAGAGGAGGGCAGAGAAAGGTGTACTTGGCATACAGACAACAGCAGGAGGAACGTTCATGCTCAAAGCCTGAGGATTGCTTGGACTTGTTTGCGCAGCAGTGCACCTCAGGGCTTGTCATGTGAGTAAAGACAGTGGGATGATTCATGTGCCAAACTATCTTGATGAATAAATCCTGGAAATATATAGGTCTGTAGCCTTCCTGAGAGGGAAAAAAGGTGACGTGGTGTACAGTGAGTGCTCATGCATGTGAGTGTTGTGAAAATATGACAGAAACATCAAGACCCAAGTGGGAAGGTGTGGGTAGAAGGATCAACGGTCGAAGACATTTTTGGAAAGCAAGAGGTTAGAATTAGGAACTAAAAGAAAAATGAATAATTTCGATTTCAAAGTACTAGATTCAGGTCTTAACTCTATCATATTATACTAACTTTTAATTAAATGGTAATATTCAAGAAGGATAGATTTGCTTCTGAAACTTTGAAGACAGTATGGTCGCTGAGTAGGTGGAAATGCCTGCTGAGAACTTGCTGCAGTACAGAACTGGTTTGACAGGAGTAACTTTAGTGCAAAAACAAAACGTTTTCTTCATTCATGGTTCTTCCTGGAGTTAGTTCAGTGAGTTGTCCAAACATGAGAAACTACTCAAGCTGGAAAGCTTTGTTTTCATTTGATCTGTGAATAACAAGGTATGAAAATCGCGTCTGCCCTAACAAAAACTTGAGGGATATATACAATTAAATCACTAACTAAGGGTGATGTCCCCTGTAATGAGTTAGTTTAAAACAAAAAAATGTTGATAAGTTACTTTCTTTTCAACATGTTTAGAAGGATTTGAATTTAAAATAGTTTTTATTATTTGTACCATAATATTTGTACAAATTCTTCTGTAGTATTTATAAAACATTTTGCAGCTAATGAATATGCAATGTGAGTGAAAAAATAAAGTCAAATATTGAGAGAAAAAAGATACTAATGTAAGTAACTTAGAAAAATAAAGGTAATGTTTATAGAGTAGCTTCCTAATCAGTTAAAAAAAAATAAAATCACAGTGTTCCATATAGGAATAACCTATATTTCTTTCCAGGAAAAGTTTTAGAAAGTACAAATGCAAATCAAGATCGGAACAGATTATTTAAATCAGAGTTCAAGTAGGTACTTTGAAGTCAAGGTGATTTAACCAGCTCACTGTGGGTGTGGAACCTCAGATTTGTGTGGGAGAAACATGAGCAAACAGTAAACAAATTCCAGTGTGAAAATGGATATAATGTGATTTATTGGTGATTTTCAGAGGTAGAGGAAGATGATTTTAATGCTGCTTCTTTTTTTGTTTGTTTGTTTGGTGGGGTTTTTTGCCTGGTGTAGAAAACTGTCTGGGAGAAATTTCTGAAACCAAGCATGTGTGTAGAGACATCTGATGCAGCTGAGTGCTTGGATAGGGTGGTGTAGGAGAAACCACAGCTGGAACCAATTCTGAGACCCCAGTGGGTTTGGTCCTGGTATGGGAACTCGTTTCTGCTTGTCCAGCAGCCCTGTATGCAGGACGAATGGGGTGAGGAACGCACTTGCCAGGTCCTGTGGGAGATCTGCCTCACTTTCTATCCTAGCAAGGTTGAGGGGCAAGGAGCAGGGTTGGCTCTGCCAGAATGGAGAGAGTGGAAGAGCAGAGGTTGTGGTGCTGGTCTGGGATGGGCCTCAGCAAACAGTGCTCAAGTGAGGAGTACTGTTTGTGCTCCAAGGACATCAGACTCGGGCAGATCTGAGGGAGAGTAATTTTGGATGCTTGTATCAGGGCTAGACTGGGTAATTTTAAAACCAGGGCGCAGCACCGATTTTTAAGGTAACGTGTCTTGCTGTAACGCATCAGTAAGAACAAAGTAATTGAAGTTGGCTGCTAGGAAGTTCCCTTTCTAGCATGGCTGTGCTAGGTGGCATGCTTTTTGTTGACGAGATTTCTTTCTGTTGGTATCATGGAGCATAAGAGAGGCTGTGATTTTGCTTTATTGTGCTTCTGTGCTGTGGTGGTGGTGGAGACTGAGAGGGGGACAAATGAGAGTATCTTACATTGGGACTGGGAGACCTCGTGATGTTGAGATAGGATTGTGTAGGATTGCAAAAAGAGGCAAATAATGATCTTTAATATTATGGCTGAAGAGAAAATAACCGGTATCAGAAAGAATACTGAGATCTTGTGTCCTAGAATCCCATCCTGCCATTTCTGCAGTCAAGCATGGGATATTTAGGAATATCTGTGTAAGATCAAGTCATGGCAGCCTGGGGTGAACTCCGGGGCTGCAGCACTCCAGGGTAAATACTATACCTTTTTTTTTCTTTTTAAATGGTCGTTCATTTAAAATTCCATTTTCATTGTTTATTAGAACCTTTTTCATGCTGTTGTTGCTAATGGCCTGTCAGGCTTTCCATTACTCACCAGTGTTTCAGGGGATTTGTCATTTGGCTCTGAAGGTTAGCTTTTGTCAGGAGCTTGACAGACACCATTCCAGATCAATAATATAATACAGACTTTTTTTTATTACAGCTCTTACATGATTTTTTTTTTTTTTTTTTACCAGTTGGGTTATTAGTTTATTCTTTCTTTTTAATGGAGATGAAGCGTTATTGGATTTTCATGTCCTGCTGAAGAGTATACACGTTCAAATTGTAAGAATTGGAGTGGAGATGCTGAAGTAAGGGGGTAAGATTTTTTTAAAAACAGACCAAAAAAAATCCTCAAACCCTCAGCCCATTAAAAACAAACAACTAGAACAACAAAAAATACCAACAAAACTACAACAAAACACAAGATACTCATCAGAACATTGTTCCCCCACCTAGATAAGCAGTTTTAGTTTTTCAAAATGAGACATGCTGCTGTTAATTTTTGGATGCTAGAAGAAGTTGCTGGATACACTTTTTTTTTTTTAAAAAAAATTAGTCCCTCGGAGCTGAGTTGTGAATCTGTAAGCCTGGCAATGGGAGTAGTCAGGGTATTTTAAAACACCCATCTTTTATGTATGTAATACTGTAGTTCTAGTTGATACCTTATTTACTTGGTTTTGTTGCTTCAGCAATATGCTTTTTAAATCTTTTAACACAGTACTTTTCACAAATCTGTTTTTAAGCCTGGATTCTCTTTTTCGCCTTAAGATGGATGGGAGGTCTGTCTTAGGAATTAAAATACAGTTTACCTTTACAGTTCAGGACGGATCTTCTAAGAATTTGACAGTATATCTGGTTGGATTCTCTCCAAAGAAATCGAAAGTTTAATTTCCTGAAGGATAAAGCATTGCTTTTCCCTCTTATTGACTGTGTTCAGGGTGCTGAACAATAGAAAAAGCTCAGAGGATGCAATATTTTCAGAAATTGAATTCCACTATGTCTTAAGTTCTGACTGCTTTTCAGGAAAAACAAAACCTGGCAATTAATAATGATTGTTACATCTACTTACCCTTGTAAACAGGCTAAGTAGGATCAGGGTAGTGGCTCGCTGATGCTGAAAGTGTTACTGTAAGGTGTAAGGAGAAGATCTGTACAAAATCAGTTCATGGTTTCAGGAGCCCAATGGATAGTGAGGCTATTACCTTCCATTCATATTCAAAACAATGTGAAACAAGCTGCTTCTGTCTCTCTGCAGCTCCTTGGACTAAACGAGATGAATGTCAGAGAACCAAGGTTGCTCTTTTTTTGTGTGTGAGCTCAAGGAATGTATTGATTACTTTTCTTGACCTGGGAAATTAAATACAGCTAGGATACAGAAACACCAAATATAGCATTGTTGTGTTCCTGTAGATGCGTTGTGATAGCCTGCATACACTTCAGCATTTCTCCTGACCGAAGATGATCAGATGCGGCAACACAGCTAAGTAATTTTCTTTTTTTTCTCCTCCTGAATTCTTACTGTTCAAGGTATGAATATTGTATGTAAGGTTTTATAGGGTTTTCTGCCGTCTCATTTTGGGAACAAGGCTTTAGAATTGAAGTTCTTGTCATTTTGTTTTGCCTGGTCTCTCTAGAGCTGCAGTACTGCTTGTGTTCTAGTACTGTGCTGAAGTTGAACCCTGAAAACAGTAATATTCTCTACTTTCCTTCTCTGAGGGTTCCTTAAACATGCCATTAGAGGTCTCAGACTTAAATCCCTTTGAGGTGAATGTATTGTTTTGCAGGCAGATAGCATGTTGTGACATGAAGAGCGATTCCTTTTGGAGTCGTGTCCTTCCTGCCACTGCAGAATGAGGAAATGGCTACTGGTGCTGATACGGAGTCTGTGTCTGGTGTTTCAAAATACTCCTTGCATAATGTGCTTTCTTACAACTGAATCTGTCAGAAAGTGTAGCACATGGCAGTCAATCAGCTGTCCTTCATGTTAGGACCAAATTTGAAGCATTCTGGAGTGTTTCCAGGCACAATGGTGCGTTCAACATTCAGAAGTGCATTTGAGGCTACCTAACCTGTTGTACTTCCCTCATGAGAAATTCCATCCTTGGACACAGTGAGCTGAGCTGAAGCTGCCCCTGGTTTCGATGTTAGCATTGGGGTAATGAAAAACTTTATGGCTCAATAAGTGACAGAGCTTTTTATAAGCTGCCGCGTGGAGGAGAGAGGCTCTGTACTCACAACTTGCCAGAGGCTGCATCCATGCCTGGATTCTCAGTTTCAGGAAATTCACATTAGTTGTTGCTACTGCTTTATCAACCCATTGGGGCTGCAGCATGTAGGGTCTTCTGTAGGAAGCCTGGCAGCACTTAGCCTTTCAATACCTGGACAGTGTTTTTCTTGATCAAGTGGATGTGGAAGATGTATTACTTCTGGTCATCTGTATCTAGAAGTAATACAGATTTAGCTCCAATCTCCGTTTCCGTGTCAAAACTACCAAGCTTGCATAAAAATAAGTGAATTGGGAGTTCTTGGTCTTGGCTCACAGGGTTCTGTATGATCAGCAGAAGCTTCACAAAGGGATTAAAATGCCAGTGAAGCTTGAACTATCTTTGCACTATGAAGAATTCAGTTTATTTATCTGGAGATGCTGAAACCTCATCAAGGTGAGGGAAGTGTTTTAAAATGGGTTTAGGATCATAGAATGGTTTGGGTTGGAAGGGACCTCTAAAGGTCATCTAGTCCAATCCCATGCAGTAACCAGGGACATCAGATTTGTACTATTCTGCCTAGAGCCATGAAAGATTTCACCAGAAGCATGTTGCTCTGCTTTTTCAGAGAACTAATGCAGAAGTTCTTGAACGTCTAGCAATATTACAGATGTTTATTTCCCTACGTTAAAAGACCTTGAGAGGTGGATTTTAAATTTGCATAAAACTAAGTATTCCATAATAATTGAGGTGTATAGTGTGATTTAAGTAACCGGTCTTGAAGGGATGAGTTTATTGCCTCGTAAGGGTCAGTTCTACTTAGTTATTGCCTGAGACCATCTTTTTAGGAAAAAAGCAGCGAGCTCATCCCTTGGATATAGAACTCTTTAAGCCCAGTGGCTTCCTGAATAATCATGATCCATCTTTTTATGTACTTCATAGGAATGCTAACTACTTTTTTTTCCCCTTGGTTTTAATGAGAAGTTTAATTCTGCCTAACTAATGAAGATGTGAATGGATGACCCATGTTTTTCATAACAAGTGTGACTAAACTCTAGTCAGTGTCATGTGGATGGTTAGTAGGCCATGATTTACATGAGTAAAGGGGAACTAATTTCATCCTCTTTGATCTTTGATATTGCAAGCATAGATTACACTATGCTCTGTTCTTTGGTCTCGCTCGTAAGTTTCATACTGGATTGTGTTTCATAAGCAGCAGCTTTTCCTTTCGGTTAAAAATGGAACAAAGATGTAAAGGCATACTTTTGAGGTGCTTTGGGGATGCAGGCACTTTAAAAATGTTCCAGAATCAGAATAATAGTGGTGACATTTTTCACTTTGTTCTGCTCAACAACTGTGGGGCTAACTCATTTATTTCTATACACATACATGTAT
>WEIS01035266.1:0-14621 GCA_013389965.1 Todus mexicanus
ATTTTGACTTGAGGCGATACCACTGGGGCGTTTCCCACGACGCAGAAAGCTTCAAGGTCAGAGCATCAGAAATCATCTCCAGAACAAGTCCTACCTACAGACAGGTCATCAACTTGCCTTTCTGTACTGTGACCTTTCCAAACTTAACTGTTTGGGGTTTTTTACTATTCAATTATTCACCAGACTTAGATTGTTCTGTGGGTTTGTGTCACTGAGTTTCAAATAATTTATTATTAGTAATATTTGGTCACTTAGCAAATTCTTTAGTCTTGACCTACTTGCCTATAGGCTACTGCATTAATTTTGTATGATTAAGGCTCCTCTGTATTTTTCTTCTCTTGGGTATCCCCTTATACATTTTAAGGAGTATCTTTTCACCTGTAATAAAATCCTATGAGGATAGCGCAATTAATGTTTCTAGTTACCTTGGATTAAAATACAATAACTTGACTCATTTTCAAATTGATGTCATGGTTTTTACTGTCGAGCAGAAACTTCACCACACAAAGATCTGTAGAATCAAATTCCTGATCACTGATGAGGACCGATGCAGATGTTAATGTGTCTGTAGCTTCTAAATGGGACAAAATATCCTTCTATGTGGACCAAGCCTCTTTAAAAGCAGAGGGTTTGGGTTTTTTTGGATGAAAAAAGGCCTAATTATTGACCTCCCTGCCTTCACAGAACAAGACAATGCATTTTTCTAAGTTTAACTGTAAAAGCTCAACGATGTGTAAAATGAGCCTTGAGTAAGATTATTAGATGCTATCAGCTTTTCAAAGCGGGTGTGTGACAAGATCTGATAATGCGTTGAGGATCAATGCATCTGTCCTTCTTGCATCTCTGCTCTCCTGGCGATAAAGCAACTGTCAGACCTAGTGAAGAGATCACAGTTGCTGAGCAACAGTAACAACACAAATATGCTCCTGGCACTGGCTTGGCAGCAGCAAAGAAAGAATGATCTGTCGAAATGATAACCACCGAAAGAAAAGAAGAGAAGCTGCTTCACACAAACTGTGTTAACACTGAAATATTAGTTACACTTTCCATCAGAAATCCAGCTGTAGATACAACAGTCACATGGCAAAGAATATTCGAAGAACAAATATCGCTAATATGGAAAACAGGAACTGAAGTGTTGAGAGAGGAAATGGAGGCGATATTCATCTGACTTCTGTGAAATTATCCACAGAAATTACTATATTACGTAGAAATTATAACATGACCCAGCAGAATGACACAGAAAATTTCTTCTAGTAAGTATATTGGATGTTTTAAATTACCCATAAAAAGATTATAATTTGTATTGGATTATACAGGGCTTTTTCCTAAAGGATCAGTTGCCACTTTAAGTTAAGCACACTAGACTTAATTTAATCAAGCCACAGGAGCCTGAAACCCTCTGGACTAATAGCTAATTCACATTATTTGTCATCTTTATTTCGGGCAATTGCTTGCCATTTTGTAATTTGTGAATTGCAAGCTTATGGACACGAGCCTCCTGGAGCTTTCCTCAGTGTCGCTTAAATTCAAAGAGCAGGACTCATTGGCCAAATCTCAATTTTCACGTGTTTGGTTTGCATATGAAGTGATCTAACGTAACAAAGGAACAAAATGAAATTATTTCTTCCAGTATTCTTTGTTTGTCTATCCTTAACCACTATCTTAAAGAAGTGTAAATTAAAAGGTGAAATAAATCATTTCAAAAATTAAATCGAGCACACCGTTACTTTTTCATTTCTTTGTGTACTTTCACTTCCTTTCTTCCCTTCCCCTTGAAAGAGCTATTTCAACAAGAGCAAGTAAATGTCTATAATTGCAAAAGAAAATGTTAATATAACATTTACACAGTTCAACAGCTTCAAAGCGGTTTCACTGAATGAATATGCCTGAAAAAGAGCATATACAGACAGCAAAAAACCCCACCAAATTGCTATTTCAGTGGGAAGTTTTGCTGTGAAACCTTAAATGCAGAAACAAAAAAAAAGAAAGGAGGCGGGAAAAAAAAAAATAAATCAAAGTCTCTTCTACCTAATTCAAACCATTTAGGAGCTCTGTGCCTAAGCCAAGGATTACCAGTGATACCATCTCCTTCAGTATGCTGTGCCTAAAGAAAGCATCCCTCTTATTAAAAAGAGAAAAAAGTTTAAAGCCAAATAATTCAGGCTTGCATAAATCTTTAATAGGAGTTGCTCTCCCAGGATTGGCTGCACTTTCTTTTCTCTGCCCAAGGGAAACACAATATGTCTTAGAAAAGAATAATAGTAACTCCATCTTGTGTGTTATATGATATCTTCCAGTAATCCAGAGGATTTTGCCTTTGTCTGTCATAAACAAAAGGCCACCCATACATAATGTGTCCAGGCTTTTTCAGACTCCTCACCTTAGCAGGTGACTCTCAGGAGATGGACAGGGAATACTGAGCCCTCCAGTCGCTGCAGGCAACTTGACTCTCAAGGCAATTTAGAAATGGAAAAAAACCCCACCAAAAACACCTCAGAAAAAAACCCCACAGATTCTCCCCTTGTAAGAACAAAGCATTATTTGCACCCAGCATTTGTCCCAATTTTCCAGAGCTCTATTTAAAAGTTATGCTCCTGGGCCAAACCCATGTGTTTTCATGTTCTTTTGTGTTGAGTTGTTCGTTTGTTTCTACCGATAAAGTTCCCTCTTAGAAAACTCACTCTCTACAAATTATGTGTACAAACTAGAGAATAAAAGAACAATTGATATGGAAATTTAAGACCTCAAGATCTGCACTTAGCAGTTAAGTAGTTATATTTAAAATCAATGGCAACAAATAATAAACCCCTGCTGTCCTACTGCAAAGAAAACGTCCGAGGTGCTAAACAAACATCTGTAACAGTTCAGTCATGAAAATGGTAAGAAAAATTGTGAAATCTAACAAAGCATCAGTGTTCAAAACAAGTAGAAACATAAGGGGCACAGGGAGACCTATAGCTTTTGAAAGGGCAGAGGTGGCAACAGGAGGAGCTGAGCAGCCCCCAGACATGCCACCCAGCAGCACCCACAGCTGAAGCTCAACCAGGACCCCAACACACCTCAGGCATTGCAAATCTGAGGCTTTCCAGCCAAAAACCCAAAAATTCTTCTTTGGAAACAGGGGGTTTGAATAGTACTGGGGCTGACCTGGTCTGATGACAGAGCTGAGATTGCAACCAAGGGAACTGGTTTCTACAATGGACAGGACCTGCGAGGGAGGGTCGCAGGGGCACATGTGGTCAGATTAGAGCAAAGAGTCTCTGAGAAATGTTTAAAATAAATTTGTGTACATATGCTAAATAGTAATTGGTGTGAGATGAGGCTTCATGGGTCTTTCATTGACTAACATTGAATGACCTCTTAAATTCTCAGTGACAGGCACCGGCTATCAGATAGTGACTATGGAAATAGAGGTCCATCACCCTCAGTAGCTTCCATAGCAAGTGCAAATGGGCATTAATTGGAATAGTCTTTCAGGTTGACAACAAGATAAAGCCTTAGCACAAGTAGTACATGTAGGCCATGACAATAAGTCATTTTGCTCTTTAACTGGAAGTGGATGGATTCCATCTCATTTCTCAAGACAGAAGTGAAGAAAAGTGGTGTTGTATTGTAACCTCCAAAGGCTAAGGAGTGAGCTAAGTTACTAAAAGCTTCTCATATTCCGAGCAGAAAAGTATCAGAATTCAATTTTATTTGGTTAATAAATACTAATGATGTCACTAAAAACAGAGCTGACAAACTTGGATTAGACTTAGTATATTATTTCACACATCGCTCATAGAACTGTCTCTAAACATATACTCTCCTCATAGCACACAGAGATTTCTCTGGGTTACTGTGTCTGTTGCAAACACACATATCAAGCGAATCTCTCAGGGTAGCCAAGTGGAATGTAAAAAAAGACAAGTATTTTGCATACCAAAATGCTCCATGCTGCTGGATGGATGCTTGTAAAAGCGTTACCACCCTATAGCGCTAGGCTGTAAGAGAGCAGTCAAATCTATCACACTGCCTCCCACCACTACCATTTTCCCCATTCTCACTCTGCCCCTACCCTTGCACTACAGCCTTTCCCAAATGTGCTACTTCTGTCCATACTCAGACTCCTGCACTTAAAGCGTTTGGCACATCCCAAACCGCAGCTGGCGGAGGGAACACAGCGAGACAGTGGTATGTGTGCAAATGTGGTTACAGAGCTGACTTTGTTCCATGGCCATCCTTGAGCTTTAATCTAATCAAATTTGTGCCAGCAGCCGCACTGGGCAAATATGTTGCTTGGGGAGTACTATGACACAGGCACCCAGAGCTGACCTTTACATCAGCTGTAAGATGAGTCTCCTAGAAGTCAGTTTCTTATTGTTGCCTGCTTGAACACTAAGATTTCAGGAACACAAATAGGGCCATAATGGCTACCTGGCTATGAGCATACACCTTTAGATGCGGGACTCACAGCTATTGGCATCCTCCTCTGGCTGCCTGTGATCCATTTCATTAGTTTTATAGTACATTATATATACTCCTACTAGCCACCAGGCACTGCATCTATCCTCAGTAAATACGGCACTACTCAGTCTTGGGTTGAGAAATACGTACTTTTGAGAAAGTACAAACGTAAACTAATTTTAATGTTTGGAATGTCAGGGTTTGTGTGGTTGGGGCTAACTCCAATAAGGAATTGAAGCATTACAGTACCAAGCGTTACCTGTAATCAATTGATTATCTCTCAGGCTCTTGGTCCTCAAGCAGAGTAATTTGAGGCAAACCTGTAGGCTGCTCAAACAGTCCCCAAGCTCTAGCCTATGCCAATTCTTTAAAGAATTTTTTAATATTGGGCATAAAGTCTATGTATTGGACTACACTGGTTACTACTTGCAGGAAACCAAGTACTTTTCTGTACCAAAGGCTCAGTTAGTTCTACCAGAACAACAGAAAACATTTGTAGGACTTAACCTCCCAGCCTTCCTCTAACTCTTCTTTTTCCTCCCCCAAGTGACATGAAGTGGCATTACTTTGAGTCAGAGGATCTCACTCAGTACACACCAAATGGAAGTCAAGTCTTGTTACTAGCTTCAGACGGGTCAAGAAAGCGAACAGTCTCCAAAGTGTCTCCCTTTGGCAACTGCACAGCTCAGGACATCTCCCAAAGTCAGCTGAGCACTGTATCGGAGGGCATAATTTTATCAGAATGCAGAAAGCAGACCTTTTGCAAAAAAAAAAAACCAAAACCCAAAACAAACCCAGAAAACCCACTCCAAACCCAACGAACAAAACCCCACTAACAAACCTTAAGACTTGTGCAGAATGAAAAAAGAGAAAAAAAAACCAAACAAGCAAATAACCTGGAGTTGTGTGTACTAGCACATCACTAACCCAAGTCTTCCAAAAACCTTCCACTTGCCCAACCCTCTGATCCACTCTTCCATGTGGCCCAAGTCCGTGCTCTAATAATCCAACCCAATGTAACCAAAGACCGAGGCTGCCTTGAGAGGCAGACCTGCTGCCCTGTTTGTTATGTGCTGTTTGGCAGCTAACTCTTCACCTAAGACACACACTATTGCTTTTGTTCCTGGATCGATTGACTGAACCTTTTATAAACAGGAGTAGGGAACTCGAGATTGTCTCGCAAAGGTTCATGGCATGAACCCTTGCATACATCCAGGGATATACCACTCCACATGGACTTTCTTGCAAACAAAAACACTCACATAAATGCTTACAGAAAATGTTACTGAGGCGAGTTCATCACTTGCTATTTTTCTGCACTATTTATCTTGTTCTTGTATCAACTCCCATTTGTCACAAGAAACCTAGGAGGCACTCCAAGCTTTTCAAAGCCAACATGCACGGCACTTGTTATCTGACAGGCAGCTGACAGACACGATTGGAATAGAAGAATATCAGAACACATAATTTTTCTTGGTTTAAAATGATTATTAAGTAATATCAATAAAAATCGGTATTTTAA
The DNA here is from genome assembly GCA_013389965.1 of Todus mexicanus. Taxonomy (NCBI): domain Eukaryota; kingdom Metazoa; phylum Chordata; class Aves; order Coraciiformes; family Todidae; genus Todus; species Todus mexicanus. The sequence continues at coordinate 5,972 of WEIS01035266.1, forward strand.
TCATATATAAAATAGAACACAAGGGCATCAAACTGAAAAAAAGTTGTTTATAATTCTTCCTGTTCACCATCTTTTTCCTTTATTTCCCTCCCTGTTAATTCCAAGTTTCATTGATGGTTTCCCCTGGATTTCAGAGATCAGTTCAGTCAGTTCAACCTGAGCACATTCCAAGGTGCAGGCTGTAAACACCTTCACAAGACAGCTGAGGTTTTCCTTATCTTGGTCTACTTTGCCTAGCAGTCATACTAGAAGCAAAATGAGGATGATAGAATCCTTCCATCTGAGACAGCGTTACTATCTTGTTGTAAATAATATCATCCCTGTCTGGTGCTTTGCTTTGAGGTTCAGCTCTCTCAAAGCTATGCTGTAAGGGCAGCTACCTCCTTGGGAAGCTATTTTAGTAGGGTCTGTATTTTCTCCTGGCTCTGGAAAAAGGACAGGACTGTGTCCTTTTTCTTCACAGAAAGCATAATTTTTGTAAAATTGATAGACATTCTTGGTTTGCTCCATCTCAGGACCCTCACACACCTCCAGTTCCTCAGCAAGTTTGCCATCACTTACACATCATGCAATCCCTATGACTTGCAGGTATAGACCTTTCTTCACCGAAAAGACCAATACCTTTACGCAGCTTAGCTGTATCCATGAACATTATTCAGGATTTACCATACTACTGTAACCAACATTTACTCTTCTGATATTTTTTTTGAACACCTTTGAATTTCCCATTTTGCTAGCATTGAAGAAAATCCCGAGACAGAAGTTAGGTAGAATGACTAAAACCACATCCCTAGGAGGAGTTCTGAAACAGTGTTGTATTTACTCTGTGAGAGAAACTGTTTGGTGCAAGAAGAAACTAATTTTCTTTGACCCATTTGCAAAGTCATAGCTCTAAAACTCACAGTAATCCACGACCAAATACCTTAAAATTGAAATAATAAGCCATTAATTTTGAAGCCACGCAGATGTAACGTACCTACTAGATGTTGTCAAACACTTTGGTTTATCACTTAATTGTGAAGAAAGTTCTGTTCAGCAGGAATAATTTTATGTAACTAAGTCCTGCTACTCATTATGCACTTGGCATTTCTCAAAATCTCAGCACTCAAGCTTGCCCGTGCACATTGTTTTTCAGTTCTCTTTTAGTCAACAGCATTAGAAGTTCCTTTACTCCACCCAGGAGTAGGTCCTAGCCCAGACAAATATTCTCACTGCTACGAAAACTAAGTTTTAAATTTCTTGGCCAAGTTTTTCTTTTAGTGCTAATATTACTATTTCTAGCACTCTACTGACTTTGATGTAGCTGGGCATAGTTACTCTATAAAAACCCTTAAAAGCTTTCCTTAATTACACATTGCTACCCCACCCAACACGCATATGCCTATAAAGGAATTGTCTGAGCAACTCCTATTATCTTCACCCTCTTTGTAACACCACATGAAGATATCCGCCACCAATGAACTATGAATACATTAGACTGTGCTGCCTTTCCTTTTCTTGTTTTTATACTTCTTTTCTGAGAACTGGGTTATTTTTGAATTTTCTGTGCACATGGCTCTGCTGCACACCTGACTTGAAGGTGACCTGCCAGTTTTTGCAATAGCTTGGCTTTGCCAGCAGGCTTGCAATGCCCAGCAACAATTATTTCCCTGATGACTCAGCTGTAATTATACAATCTCCCTAGTCTGGTAGAATCTACTTTTTGGTGGAGACTAATCTTGGATCTTTCAACAGAAAGAACAGACTACTGCTGTGATTAGGAGCCTATGGCACTTTTAATCAGGCCATCAAAATCATGATACCTTAGGGGATTAATTTTTTTTTCATTCCAGCTGAAATCAAAATACTGTGTCTTTTACTGGGTTAGATTTTTATTTTAATACCAAGAATAGAATTCTTCATATTTTAATCTTTCTATCTCTTCCACTTAATCATAAAATTAAGTGCTTTATAACATGGACTTATACTACTTTGAATGACTTCTACCTCTCCGTCCCTTACCAGATGCAAACACACAAATGGGACATTAAGCAATGGTGGGGACACCAGCAGAAGACCTGGTGTTTCAGATCTAGGGAGAGTCCTTTTTAATTGGCCCCTTAAGAACCTGCAGATACCTGTTTTGTTCAACATCTACATTATAAAACTTCACAGAATTGTGCATGAGTTGACATGAAACAGGCTACCTTGTTTCAAAGCTTCTGAAAAATACAGTGCCCCACAAAAACCTTTAGTTGGTGTTCTGAATGTGGTGCAAAGCCACAAGGAGTAGTGTGTAAAGCACAAGCATTGCTTGTTTGCCTTGGATGAAAGAGCTACTGCTGCAGTATTTCCCTTTGTAAAGTATTTTTCAGCTTACTTTTTTCGTATCTGAGTCTTCCATAAATCATTGTCATGATTCATTATACACCTATTAGTTATTTATAACAATATATTCACAGATTAACATGAACAGTTATGGGTTATGAAATATTCAAAACATTTAATGAGTTGTATGGCACAAGGAATAAGAGTATGATTGTTTGTTCCATAATTGAAATTTAAATGGGGAAATTACAAGTCTGAGAGTAAGTAAGGCTCAGAATTTGGTTTGGGGAATCATTTCAACACATACTTTTACACCCCGGCCTCAACAAGCCATATGCTCAGAAACTCACACCTGCATTAAGAAGCTGGATATTTTTTAAAAGTTCATAACACTCTGTTGTGCTACATGCCTCCAAGTTTTGTAAATATTTAATCGGAAAAAATTTAAAATTGTTCTCCTGCACTGTAAGCACCCAGAAGGACATTCAACCTGGGCTGCTACAGAAGCTACCATGCACAGTTAGAAGTAGAGTTACAAGTAGGCCAGCTCAAACCACAGACGGGACCTAAATCAGCAAGAAACACACACTGGAGGAGGTGACACAAATCCTCCAGCTCTCCTGGGGCAGAACCAGAAGAAGAGCTGCATATGGGCATTTTGCTAGAAGAAATGCACCCCACAGCAGAGGCAGTGTTTTGGACAGGCTGCAAGGAAACGCTACTGATAAGGGTAGCCACTGTTAAAGCAAAGGCCAAGGAAGAACACTGCAGCTAGGCTAGAAGTCACCTTTCCTGGCTAAGTGACAGCCCAGACCAAGTGCAAAGAGACCAGGACAAACTTCTCACTGCAGCCTCCACCACACTCTGGTAGCAAGACTCTAAACCCACTTACCATCAGCTGTAGCCATCCTCATTGGGTCAGACACATCTCCACAGACCACATATCATCCAAGTCCTGGTGTGCCCACTCAGGGTTCAGTTAATTCCTTTTCAGACTGTTTTTCCATTTTCACAGGGTTTATCGTAGGCACATTGAAGTATTAAAACCCTCCACTGGGGTATTTGCCAGGAGAAAGCGCCACCTCCAGCCCTCCTAAAGGCAGCAGAAATCACTTCACCAAGCCATCCACTACCTCTCCTACCCAACAGGGCAGCTGCACTAAATACAACAAGCAGCATGTGACACCAATTAAACAAACCAGCCTCACTTTACCTGCTCCTTAAAAGGCTTCAGGTGCTAATAAGCAACAAATTGCAATCCCTACCAGCTGTTGCTACTTTGGGTTAGGCTGGTGCTACTCTGCCCAAAGCAAATGGAAATTGCAGCAATGCAGCAGCAGCACTTGGGAGAACCATAACTGGCCAGAAAAATGTCTCCTTGCTCAAGGCAGGTGTCATGGTTTGGGGTCAGGGCACCCCCCAAAGCTGCAACAGAACGCGCTCTCCCCCTCCCCACCCAAAAAGGGAAGAAAGGAAATAAAGCAGAGAAACTTATCGATTAGGAAAGGAAACTAGAACAGCTGTACTAAAAAAAAAAGAAAAATAATAGTAACAATAATAATAAGTAAATATATACAAATANGAAAGTTGTTCCAGCTTGGAGGACTGGGGGGAGAGGGAGGTGGGGTTCACAGTTTTTTCATGCTTTCATATATACCTTTGTGCCAAGCCCACTGTGCTGTGGTTCTTGATGTGGTCAGCCCAGAGCCACATCAGCACAATGGTGATGCTTCCATATGCCCCCATGCAGGCTAATCAAGGGGAAAAGCCCATTTCCAGCACATGCTTCCTCTTCAGCCCATCTTCACTTTACGCTTGCCATAAAATCCCAACTGGAAAAAAATCTAACCTCAACAGCAGGACAAGGGAAAAGCATGTTTGTAAACAAACCTCTGAGGTGCAAACTGGTCAGGTCAACTATATAGCCAACATATGCTTCTCCAAATCGTACTTTTCACAACTTATTTTCAGGATTATGCACAAAAGGAGGCACACGATGCAACTATAATACCACTAAGGTCTGGCCTCAGCTAACAGAGTACAGTGGAGCCAGACAAGCACTGGGCATCGCTTGAGGTACTTAGTTTTACATTTCCAAGTAGGGTAGTAACACGGGGACCTCAAAGGCATCAGATCAGACTCTGGTCACACCAGATGTAGGCTGATGCATCCGCATGTACTTTAGGTGGAATTACTCCATCCTTTATATTGAATTGTCAGAGAGGTGACATGAATCAACACCCCCGATGCCACATTTTTACAGCATCGTGTTTATTAAGGTTGACAGTATATAGGGAATTCTTACCCCCTGACTTGAAGAGCTCTTTCCTGAGGCTGGCCTGCTCTAGCTGTAGGAAAACTATCATTCTCCCCCTCGTCTCTGTGTAGATAAATGTTCAAACTTTGCTGTGGTCAGCCTTAAATGTTCAGCTTGCAGGATTTCCACTGAGCTCATTGTAGTCCTCGTGGCAGGCAGGGGAACCACATTACTCTCCCAAACTCCTCAGCAGCTTTTGTCAGGAGTGGCTAGGGATTGTCCATCTGTCATTAAAGTGTTAATTTGATTCATTAACATAGAAAATATTCACCATTTCCCACTTTGGAGGAGATGGGCTGTGCCGTCCTTTTAATAGAACTCTGCTGGAAATCAAACACAATTTTTATTCAGGGGAATGATTACTGTGTCTTGTTTAATTCTCGCCTAACAAATGTCAGCACTAATGTATTACAGATTATTCAGTCAATTTGATGGTTCCAGGTGAAAGAAAGGAACACAAATCTCTTCTTTTAGTGTAAAAAGGGTCAGCTGGATGACTTCCACTGCAGGAGCTGAGATGAGGCTTGACATGAATCAATCAAGCAGGCTCAATTTTACAGTTATAGTGCCTAATGCCTAAACATGAGCGTATGGGTGGAAATTAGCACCCGATTATGAGCATACATGATCTTCCCTTGGAAGACAATAATATTGGCATTAAGCTTCTCAAGAGGGAAGATGCTGCTGGTTTTTAATATGTCTTAAATTATGTCAGGAAAAACACTGGAACATCACACAAAAGCCACAGTCAGTGTATATTGCTATCTCATAGAGCTGGAGATCTTTACAACAATATTGACACAGGAGCAGGCAAGCAAATGTCAGCCAATATAACATATGAAATACTTAACGTAACCAATTTTCAGCTGTCAATCAGCAGGGAATAATGACTGATGCAAGGAATCAATACACCACAATTGAATTCCAGCTCACAAACTTGTTTCGTTCTGCGCTATAAAAGACTGTCAAATGTCACACCCCAAGAGATGCAACAGGATTCCAAAGATTTATTTATTTCAAGCTCTGAAGTCTATTAGCAATAGTGCTTCTTGTGCTATTGGAAAAAGAGCTCTGATGACATTAAATTTTCAGAAATGACAACTCATTGCATCGGAAGCCAATTAATTATATCATTTAAAATCATATTTCTGCAATCCTCCACCATTTTACTAATAAGTAATTACACATAATTATATTCAAACAAATTATTGTGAATTTATAGCTGCAAATATTTGATTGTATTATAGGGTGTATTAACCAAATATTTTTAAACAAGTTGTTTCGTACTTCGGATAAAAACAGTATAAAAAGAAAGCTCACTCTATACTTGGATCCATTTCCTTCAGATAGCTTAAATGTTTAAATTAGGAGATACTTCTCTCTCAGCTGAATGAATAAAATTTACTATAGAAGTGGAGAGAGCTGTGTATTGCCCTCTATGTTACCCTGCACTGTTCATTTCTTTTTTATTTAATAAAGGCAATGGGAAAAAATATTCCTTTCCATAGCTCGTGGTACTGTAGTCTGATGAGAGGCAACAGATATATCAAAAGGAAAGAATGAGAAGATGCAAAGGTGAGGCCTGGAAGGGTCATGATATCCAGAGAGTATATATTGTCTACATAAAAACACATGGAATATAGCCGTCATTTAAAGACACAAGTGAAATCTGTAGGAAACTGACTGTAAAGTATATGAAACATAAAAATATACTTGTACCATATCATAATATGATCTTGGTAATAGATAACCCATTCACGGCTTCATTTCTGACTTCCACCTATCATATGTTTCCATTTTTTCCTTCCTGCAATCCATCCTTATAAAAGGAAAATAGGATGGCGGTTGCCCCTTCCTCTCTGGTTAGGTCCATTGAAGCTGGTGAGGCTATGTGCAAAAGTGGGTACCAGTGGAATCTGGCCCACAGTAATTATAAGACTATTAAAATTAGCATATTTTCTTTACCTGAGGCTGAAAGTTAATTAGAATCCGACAGTACAATGTATACAGAAGATAAACACTACTGTATATTCTTTCCAATACATGGATATATAGTAATTCATTTAAGACAGAGGAGCTCATGCTGTTGAATGTGCTTATTAAAAACAGCAAGGAAGGTCAGAGGCAGTGCTTGCTGTATCCTTCATTTGTTCTTCACTGAAAATGATATAACTGAACTGCAAAAGTTGAGATTGAAAAGCCGCTAGCGTGTTGTCTAATTTCAGCCACAGAGGCTGCTGTGCACTCCATGACTTTATGAGGGAATAAGATTATAGGTCACAAGAGCTTCTTTATTTCCCACCTGTAGCTTCTAACAACATTTTATTAAGGATTTTCCCATCTTCTCTCTCTGACCTACTGGGGACAAAATTCTAACAGCTGTTACAGGACCCGTACTGAAGCGGCATTAACACAGATTAGCAGTTCTGGAAAGTAGTATCGTTTTATCAGGACTATATTTATGACTGCTAACTAATATTTTTACAGTGCTTGTAAGATAAACACAGCATATCATTATGTAAACAGGAAAAAAAGGCATTTAATACAGTTAAACACAATGTATCATGCTTGTTTTGTCTAAAATCACACTAAGCTCAGAAGTCTTCTCCAGCCTTAATTATTCTGTGATTCTATGATTCTAAGCTGCCGTTTGAAGGTTTAGTACTCATTTACAAAATAAACACTTGGGTAGCCCATGCGCTTATATATTTTTATTGCTGTTGTCTGTATTGCATATGGAGGTTATCGATTTCTTATTAATCAAGTAGAGTCTATGTGCACTAATACACCCAGCTAGGGGTAGAACTTCTGCCAAACGTTAAGTTGCATTAATACATGTCCAGTGCTCAGCCTTTCCTTTACCACTTCAGTGCAGTTTTGTTTCCCTAAGGACTGCGAGGTTAGGACCTTGCTAGTTTATTGCAGAAACAATAATCTTTGTTATCGATGTTGCTCGTTATGCAAGATTCTTTTATTTACACAGATGCAACAGAGACAAGAAGAGAGAAAGCAGAAGAAAGAGGGAGAAGAAGGCAAAGGAGAGGGGGGGAAGGACAAAAAAGAATAGCTGCACTATGATGTTATGAATTTACAAAATGATTCTATTCTAAAATGAACTTATTTTTCAATCTCCCTACCTTCCAGGAAGCACAAAGTAGGTGTCAAGTATATCTACAATGAGGCTTTTTAGCAACTTCTGTATGTGCATTCATGGTGAAAACCCAACCAGTTTTCTGAAAGTTTATATGAGTCATCTTGAAGGCTGGGATAGATTCTTTTCTGACATTCTCCTTGTAAGTGCAGCTGCTAGGCTGATCAAGTTGTATTATTATTGCACTAGAGAGTTAGGAAACTCAAAACAAGGACATATAGAGTAATATCAGAAGCAAGATCAGGATGCTGCATATGCCTTGCAACATTCAGCTGGCCTGTTTTACTCTCCCCAGGGACCCATTTTAGTTGATAGGAAAATGAAATGTTGTCAGTTTTCACATTATTGAGACTGATAAAGGACTGGAAGGAAAAGTAGATGTGTGCAAACAGGGCTGCAAGGCTGCTGCACAATATGGTGAGAGTTTTTAGGATGCCACGATAAACATAGCTGAGTTCAGATTTTCAGGTCTTACTTGGGTACCTGAGTAGGACAGATAGGTTTCAAAAAAATTTGACACCTACTGTAATGAGACATTTTGAAAATCCATCTGTAAATAAACGCGAGTTGTAAATGATACGAGTTGGTGCTTCTGAAAATCTGTCTGTGTGTGTAATTGTGCTCTTCCGGTAGTCTAAGTGATACAGACAGATACAACCAATAGCAAAACCACGATACAATAAAATACTTATGCATTACATTAAGATATGTGGTAAGAAGTGATTTGTTCTATGACACCAGCTCAGCTCATTGCTCTCTGAACTGCCGCAGAGGAGAGGTGCCAAATTTTGGAAAGGCATTTCTCAACAAAAGCATCTGGATGCTGGCAGACACTGCTGCCAGTTGTGCTTGCTCCGTTAAGACAGGCTTCCCCA
>WEIS01035267.1:0-13802 GCA_013389965.1 Todus mexicanus
TTTTGTTTGTTTTTTATTTGTTTAGAAACAACCACCCAAAAAGTTATATGCAAAGCTTAGTATGGCGAATCAAAATAAACCAGATTTATTTTATGAGAGCACCTAAAATCCCACAACTTCCACTCGCTCTCTCTTTCGTGTTTTCTACTTTTAATTGTGATAAGAATAAAAGTTATGGACCTCTTTCGGTGTTTCTTGATGACAACGGTTGCTGTTCCACCACAACTCCAATGCTGCCACCAAGCATGCAAGAAGAAGGCCTATTGCTAAAATGCAGAAAACGCCTGCAAAACTGTGAAGCTTGAGCGCCTTCCCGTCTGTCTGTGCATTGGTGTGGCTGTTCAGGTCACAACGTCCCATCCGCGGCCACCATTTCTGTTTAAGAACATCCAAATCTCCACTTTCTTGCAACTCTAGGATCCTGCAGAAATTTCAAAAGACAAGTATTATTTTGATGATGCTTTCTCCACAGTTTTTTAGTCTTTTCAGCATGTCACCTGACTCTTAAATCTACCATCCCACAACTCAAAACTCCATCCCACCGTCACCACCACCACGTAGTATTCTTCATCTGAAACTCTGTTGCACCAGGATTTCCTTCTACTCTCAGTAGCAGATGAACTCCACTGGGTAACTTTAGAAAAAGAAGGCTCTCAAAAACTCCACTGCGATGCCAGAAGCATTTCCAAGGGAAATCACCACGTTCCAGTTAGTTGTGGCTGGTCTGGCTATGCTCAGCTGCAACAGCTGGCCCCTCTAGCGAAATGCTCAGCCTACTCCACTGCTGCTCTCCCACAGTAATTTTGAAATCATGAGACTAAACATGCTACTATTTGTGCACCACTTAATATACAAATCTGTTTAAGCAGCGACCAACTCATTTACTTCAGCAAATGCAGTTTATTCAAGAGGATTTACTTCAGTGCTGTTACTTCATGCCTGAATTACTGTGTTAACGGTTGCTAATTAATCATTGTTTTGTCTCTTGTGAAGTGTCCCTTCTCTCCACAAACGATTCATTTTGGATTTGGTTTGATAACTGGTTTAGCTGTTTACTAACATCTTTTCTCTTGAGGGAGCTTTGTCTCTGGTTATGCAGCTGGAGTTTTGTTCCTCTATATAAAGAAGGAGTGAGATGAGGAAATCTTGCTTCAGCTCCCTGCCTGGAGCAGAGCACCCACTCACCTTCTGGTAAGGCCACACTTCTGCACAACTACATGTCTTCATTTCAGTGTACACATTCACATGAGAAATATACTCCTAGCAGAGGTCACTAAATGGCACATTCTTACAGTCTCATAGTCTTGGCAATCCCGTGCAATACTCAGCAATTCTTGTCTCCTGCACCACTGCAAGTCTTTGACCTGTATCTCCATCCTCAAGAATAAACCAGGGCATTATTACTTGCTTGCTACAGGGAGCAATGTGTTGTTTCACAGCCTGCAAAATAGCATGAACCAAAGTTCTCTCTTCACGCTCTCCCCTAACTCATAAAGAACTCTGAGGACATCAGTCCTTTCTCTGCCAGAGGCAGTGCTGCCTGGAGGTGTGAGGCCACACACCACCTCCAGTTCCCTCTTCCCTAAGCAAATGGACCTGGAGCAGAAGTAGCAGCTTTGTTGAAGCCTGATCTCAGCCTCTTTGCTGTCACTTATCCACTGTCCATTACTCAAGAATTGCCCGAAATAATGTGAACCACAAAAGGTTGCTGGATGTAGAGAGGAATCCTATAAAATGAGCTTTGTTTCAGTTTACCTCTGGGAGAAAAGATCCCTGTAGGGGCTTCCGTGCTGGAGTGCGATCCCATATCCCTTGCTGCTGATGCTGTTTCCAATGACTGTCACAGAACATTCGTCATCTGTCAGCGCTGCATATTCCACAACCGTCACATCCCACAGGAAAGCGTAATTTCCTTTCTTTGCCTGTAAACGCAGCATCAACAAAACACAGTCTAAACTAAGCTACATTTCTAGGTATGACAAAACTCTAGCAAACAAACAAGCCCTGACCTTGCCATTAATTCATTAGGTGATAGTTAATCTGTAGACCTCCAACGTCTTAGTACATTTCTAGTACCTCATCTCCTTCAAACCTTGCTAAAAGTCTCCCACTTTTAATAGGAATACATAGGACAACACAGTCAACTGTAAGTGTGGGTAAGGCTTGCATAACACATTATTAATTATAAACGAAAGGTTTTGCCTTAGCTGATGCAATTTGATGTGTGTTTTGTAGGAGACATGAAAGATGACCAGTTTCATACATTCATGTAACTGGGGGGGTACAGTATGAGCACTAAGTGGTGCTTCCCAGTCATCAGAGTCATCAAAATGGTAACTTTGAAGTTTTCCTCGTCTAAACACGTAAATAAACAAAGCCCCTTCCGAGAGCTACGTTAGTCCTGCAGCAGAAGACATGATCGGAGCTTAAAGCATTCCCTCTTTTTTGCAGGAAAGAAGAGTCCCCAGTATCATCTCTATCTCAGGCTTGGGACATAAAATATTGTTTTATTTTAGCACGCAGCCACGCAGATGTCCTTAAATGTCAGCCTTAATTGGGATTCAAACCAATGCCTGCACGCTGTACATACAGTGAATGTAAATCACCTTACTTAACATAAGATGTAAGAAACATCTCTGAATACGGATTCTGTGAAGAAAGAAGTCGTAATTTTGTTTGGTTAATGTGATCATTGGTTTCCTAATATATTTAAGTAGTGTGTTTTTAAGTCTCCAGTGAACATACAGAGCACAACAGATGTGTTTGAACATCTAACGCAAATAAATGAGTAGTCACAAACGCAGACTTCCAAGACTTCTACTTTTCCTTTTTTCTTTTTGTCAAACTTCAGGTGATTTCAGATCTTTCTTTAGGTCAGATCAAAGCAAGGCAGGGAGCTGGAGCCCTGCATATATTTCTTTATGGGAACTGAATTGCCAAGGTCCCCTAGCAAATGGCTGCAGCTCTGGCACAGAATTAGCTCATCTTTCTGCTTATTTCCCATTTTTGTGTAAGCTCAGTTTCAAATTCACCTGTATGTCTCCCTTAGTTATTTTATTATATTTTATTATATTGGATTCCTCAGTTGATCAATAAAGCTAATTTTACTTTACCATGCTTTGATATAAGCCACAGCTTTCTGAAGTCCCTGCCAGTTGTTTAAACACGACGACAGATCAGACAGGTTAGTTATCCTCAAGTGGGTAGAATGCAGGAGAACCAAAATTAAAACTATGTTGCTTGGATTTTCTGTAAGCTATTTGCCACAGTCCAGCTCTTTCCCCTTCCCCTTCCCTTTTATTTGCATCAAGGTCACCAAAGATCCCCCAAATCATTTGCTTCTGAGTTAAACCAGAATAAAAATATTATATCCTTCCTCTTTGATAAGATTTTAATGAGCCTGTACTGATCACTTAGTAATATTTTTGTTGTTAAGGGCATGTCACCATTATGGGTTTAGCCACACTCACTCCTTTGCCACTTCCCTGGTCAGTTCAGACTAACAGTAATTAGTGCATGTAGCCTCAGACGACTATTGCTATACTAGCATTAAACATCAGTACAATATAAACCACAGTATGGGTCTTACAGGAGCTGCTCGAATACGAGCCACAGGACTCTGCTGTTAAAATCATACTTTGATTTACCTGACACAACTTACTAAACTGCCACGTTCATTAAAATATCTCTCACAACACCACTGTATGAAATCAGATGAGAGCAAGGCTTCCAAGTCTGCGTTATAATACTATACCTGGCTGTCTACCTGTACTAGCAACAGCACAAAGGAGGAAAGAACAAACAAATCACGCTTTATGCTATGCAACGGGCAAAAAAAAAAAATCAAAAATAAGGCTTCATAACCTATTAACAGAAGGATGAGTGAAAAATGAAGGATGGCAAGAGAGTGATTCCTCAAGGCATCTAGCCTATATTCAGCCAGCAACCTACATTCTTGGAAGCCTAAAATGTGCTTGTCACAGCTATTTTCTGAATGATCACGTACCCATAACTAACTGGGCTGTTAGCAGCAAATCTCTGCATCTTGCCCTCTGCTCTTCCTCTGATGGGCTTTGAAGATTCACATTTTAGGTTTTCGTATTGAGACAGTGCTTATAGACCTGCTTGGTTAAGGACAGCAGGCAAAGGCTGTCAGTCCCACTGCTGGTCCTGGCAGAGAAGGGCCAGCCAAAGCTCTATTTTTGCACACCTCGGGCGGGTTGTGTTCTCTAGTAAATAGCACACAGGCTTTTGCTACCTATGATAGAAAGTTGTCCAAGTTCAAGTGCGTTACAAATAGGCGCTCATGGGACCAAAGACAACAGGACTTGTTACTGTATGAAGAATTTATTCAAACCCCTTGTTATTAGAGGACAAAGACTTGGCTGTTGGATGTACAGAAAGAGGAGTTTTGTATGTTGGTTTGCTTGGTTTAAAGAGCTGTATCTCTGCTGTTTCAGAAGCGGTCTGTAAATCACCTTTTCAAATCTACAATTTAGAAAAGAAGAATTGCGATATGTCATACGTTCCTCGTCTTTTTCTTAGTAATACTCGAGGAACGCAGTCTTCCTCAAATATTTAATTTCAATTATAAGACAATGTCTAGAGAAACATGCCGTTATTGATTCTACTTTTCAAGCCCCAGTTTTCTGTATGTCATTTTATACAGAAGAGCTTTGTACGCTGACTTCCGATGTTGGACAGCAAATCTTTTGAAAAGGTCGGCTTCTCTTGCATTTGCAATGTTGCTATCCTAAGTTATATCCTACAACTGTAAATGGTCAATAAAGAAAGTCTACCATATATCTCTTCATATCTATTCTATATTTTTTGTTCTGACATAAATCATTCTGTCCAGTGTCATGTCATTGTATGGAAAGCTTCCTTATGACCAAAGTTTTAGTTGCTGTCTAAATTCAGCATCTTCCACATCCCTGTTGATATCTGTTGTGACAGCTAAGCAGTATCATCCGTTCAATTTAAAGAAAAACTGACAAACTCTGCAAAATATATATACAAGGCACACAACCACACACATACATCTGTGTTTGAGATAGGTTTACTTTTTATAGGCAAGCAGCAAAAGCCAAATAAAATCAAATTCACACTTATTTTCAACCAGAAATCAAACTAAAACTTTTTAAAAGCAGTTTAAGCTTTTCGGTTTTTTGTCACGTGGAAGAATGCGAGGGCGCACACATGCACTCCCCTCAGTTTCCAGGTCAGAGGGGTACCGAGGTAAGAAGACTAAGAATTACAGGGAACGCCTGGTGCTGACCCAGGGGCTGCATGAGCAGGAAACATATTAAGGCTCCCTAGCTGCATAGGACACAGATGTACCTACCCATGCAACCGAGTTCTGACCACAATACAGCAAAGATCCGTGTGGCAAGGCTCTTGCACTCGCAGCTCAGCCATCTAAAGCCCACCCTGTATGTTTTTAGGGCCCCAAATAGAACAAAAATGTTCTAGTGATCAGACACCATTGCAAAGAGAACGTATAAAGAGAGATGGTAAAAGGGAATATGGCAAATACCAGCTGAGAATAGGTAAAATAGCCTGAATAAAGAGTGACTGAAATGAAACAGAATAATAAGCTAAAATTTTTACTTTAGACTTTTAATTGGCTTTCATACTTTGCTCCTTCGCTATAGCCTTGCTGGGGCTCTCAGCATGCAGGCATATTGCAGAACAAAACAAAAATAGCTGTTAAACTTTCAAAAACCTCTTTAGCAGAAATTCAGACAAAGCAGCACTCCAAAGACACCAGATTTATCTCTGGTTGAGGAGGTTTAAGAAAACAGATTTAAGAAAAAAAACCTCCCTAGGCAAAATATATTAAAAATGTCGCTTCTTCACAATCATAAAAATTTAAAAGACCAAGGAAGATTGCTTCCTAGATATAAGAAGGACCACAAAGAGAATAACAATACTTCGGAAAAGCAGTAAGCAACCTCATAATGTCACCCTTCAACATGGAGCGAGATGGAAGAACGTTGTTCAAAGAAACCCGGCTTACTGATGGTGGTAAAAAACCATGGTGGGAAATAATCGTAACTTGAAAAAAGATGAATTTGAGTTTAATCGCTGATAGATCTGAGATTTATCTGAAACTTATGAAGAAGCTACCATGCTAAAGACAAAAGTTCCGGAATAATGCACCAGTCATCGTTAATTTGCTGACAGAACAGAGTGTCACTGTTGCTGATCCCATTATGGCTGGGACCACGGAAATATCAAAAAGTGACCTTTACATTGGCATTAGTGGAGCAGTTCAAAAACATGCTTGGATAACATTTATTATCTATAAAAAAGTGCTTTAAAAGAAGCTGCAGAGTTCTAACAAAAAAAAAAAGAAAAAAAGCAAAGCTATTTAATCCTGTTCAAATGATTTAAAAATTAATATAGTTAAAGAGCCACTGAAGGATGTAATACGTGCAGGCTTGAAGGAAGCATTTGCTTTTACTCTAAAGGCTGAAGGGTCAAGAAATGGAGAAATGTATGAGGACCCGTGAAAACGTGTGGATGAGCAACTGAAATTCACAATATAAAATTCGTGGTGCACAATAAATCATTGGCAAAGATAGGGTTTAAAAACAAACAAACAAAAAACCCCAAAGAAAACAAAACAAAAAAGAAGCACAAATAAACCCAACTATTCATTGGACTTGTAAATTACTTTTCCTCTCAAAATAAAAATGAGCAGAGGTGACTGTTGAAGAAGAATCACTCTGATTTAATGTTTAGTGTTCATTAAGGGAGAGAAACTTTTTGAAGGAAACAAAAAAGGGAAGGAGTAAACTCTCACCGTGCTATTGCCTACATCAATGACGCATTGACATGCTGTACTGTACTTGGTTTTGATCGCTTTTCATCAAAAGTGATACAAAGAAGGAAAAGAAAGGATTCAGAGAAATTTTGGAACCAAATTGACCAGCCAGGAGAACAGTCTTCCCCAGGGCAAGGCTTTTAAAAATCTAACAACACTTTAATTCCCATATATATATGTATATGTATATATATATACACACATACGTATAAGATATATATGGCTTTACCTAGGGATACTATTACTTCATTCTTTCAAAGCAAAAGTGAGTGCCCACAATGAGGAAGGCCACAGGTCATTACATGCATTGGTAATGGATAATGACCCTGAAGAACTGATGGGTATTATGCAAACAGTTTGCCGAGATTTACAAG
This sequence comes from Todus mexicanus, assembly GCA_013389965.1. Classification (NCBI taxonomy): domain Eukaryota; kingdom Metazoa; phylum Chordata; class Aves; order Coraciiformes; family Todidae; genus Todus; species Todus mexicanus. The sequence goes on from WEIS01035267.1 coordinate 7,204, forward strand.
TGGCTCAGAAATGCATTCAATTCCAGTACTAATGTTCATCTGGGGTAAGATGACAGGAGCTACCCGCTGCTGGCTCCTTGGGGATCCTGGCTGTAACTTCACCCAGAAGGAGGCTTTCCATATGACAGCGTTAGTTGATCCTCCTCTGCTATAGTCACAGAAAACTCCAGTGGGAAAATAGCATTTTGTACGGAGTGGTGACTCATGTGGCGACTCCTCTTATGCTGTGCAGAGACATTCACAAATAGGAGAACATTTTTTCATCTGCAGTGACCACTTTCAACTGCCTTGGGAGTATGAGAAAAGCAACTTGCCTCTCGGCTCTGAAATGTCCTTTTGTTGCTTTCGTGCCTTTGCAGTGCATTAATGCCCTTCGCGTGGCTCTGCCGGCGTTGCGAAAGCTGTGCCCTGACACTGGGAGATGCTCACTGCGGCTACGGGGACTGCGCCGCGGCGGAAAAAACGACTTCTGCCAAGGCAACCAAATGCCACAAAAGCTTTCAGGACATTCTTCCACTCTTACGCTTTTGGTTTTAGACAGTCAAAGGAGTAGGAAAATCTTCAGAAAATGGGAGGAGGTAAACGGAATGGAGATGAACATCTGAAATACCTGCCTGTAGCATAACCAGGCAGCACTCTCCTGTTTTGCTTTGAAGCCCTGTTGCTTTGTAGCTGTGAATGAACTGTGGTGCTGTCTGAAGAAAATGGGAAGTCACAGGAGGGGAGAAGGGGTAGCAGTGATATTTTATTTTGGGTTTGGTTGTGGGGTTTTTTTTGCGTTGTGTTGGGCAACTCCTCATTCAGAAAAATGTTTGAGAGATCTTTCTTTTTATGCTACAGAGATTCAGATTTCCCATTTCCTATGAAATAGATTTTTTAAGCACATTTGCGTCTCTTCCATGCAGCGGTACGTGTTTACGGATGGAGAGTCTCATTTCCTTGGCTGACATAACTCTCCTTTAGGAAAAAACCCAGAATTTCTAGCTATAATACTTGACATGGAACTTTTCTGTTTATTCAGAGAATTCAGTGAGCTAGGAAGAGTGACATTTAAAAAATAAACACAACCGTTTAGTTGATGGTGTTATTAAATATTGAGCCAAATTCGTGTAGGTGTCTAATCGAATAGTAGCCTTGGTCAGCTTTTGGGACTGAAGTTAATTGGGTTGTTGTTGAAGTTAATTGAATGAGCTCATCAGGTTATATGAAAATCATCCTACAATGTTGAAATCAAACTGAATATGAAAAGTTATTGTCACATAGATAGGATGAAACTGCCAACTCTATACGGACAATATAATCAGTATTCTAACCAGCCTGCCAATCTACAGTTACATTTCTGGCTTCAGCAGATCCAGCTATCACAAATGGCAGCATCCAGTAGCCTTGCAGAATAACAATATTTATAATCTTACGGCTAAAGAGCATCCACTGATGTAACAATGGTAAAAAAGAAAAAAAAAATAAAAATCAACAACCCAAACCAACAAAAACCGAAGTAAAATATTGTGCATTTTTCTAAGGTAATTTATTATTATTGGTTTTAATGCTAGGGGACCTAGAAGAGAACTTAATGTCTCTACTTCTACCTCCTTTAAATGCTAATCGAGTCTCTCAAAATAGGGGACTCATTTTGATAAAGTGTTGAGCAAACTGAGAAAAAAAACAAAACCACAACAAAGAAAGAACATACTGCAGACTTGTCGATGCTCAGAGCTCGACCTTGTGCCAAGGAAGAAAGGCTACCTGAGCTGAGGGCACGTGGGTTTTAGGAAAGCTTAGCTGGTAGATGAGAGAAAAGGCAGGCTGAACCAAAAATATTGACTAAACACTCCCGTGCTGAGAAAACTCAAGTTTGTGTAAGGATTTTGTCCAAAAGTCACACAAACTGTTGGGAATCTGCCATTAAAGGACTTTGATTTGGGAAATGGGATGGCCTGTGTTACTGTGCTGACCCCTCCTAGGGCACTGTAAAAGCCAGTACATTTTGGATGCTCGCTGACTGCTCAGAAAAGGTTCCGAAGACTCGAAGAAAAGAGCCCAACCGTCTTATTATTTCCCGCTTACAAAAGCAGAAAGAACTGGTGAGATATTTATTCAGAATGAGTGTTTCGCTGACAAGAGAGTAGCTGAACAATCGCTGTGTTAATCACAGCTGCTAACTTGTTTTGTGAAAAAGAAATAATCGACACTTTTCGCTAAAGGAGCAGCACATGAAACTTTCACTGTGTCCACATGCCTTCTGCTCTAATCTACTCCTAGACACGTGCGGGTTGATGTTATTTGCTATCTGGGTTTTTTTGAGCTACAAGTTGGGAAGCAGAGAAGAGAGGCAGACTAGGAGTGAGAAAGTGCAGATGTTTGTGTTTGCGTGATTTGAACCAGGGCTTTTTATCACAGGGCTCGGCACAAGGATGTAGGATCCCAAGCTGTTATATAGCAGTCCTTGAATCCCATATCAATGCTCAGCTTCGCCAAAATGATGTCTGAGAGAAATAAATGTTAGGCAAAAGCACGGTGATACGTGAAAGAGAATTGACATTTTTTGAAGTTTACAATGAACAAAATCTTGCATTAAATTTCTGGTCTAAGAGAAATGGGTGTATGTTCAGGGAATCTCTTGGTTCTCATTCATGTTTCCAATAAGCTTAATCGTTAACTCAGAAAGAAAAAAAAAAACAAACGAACAAAAACCAACCAACCAAACCAAAAGCATTTAAATAAATAAAGGACAAGAATCAGTATCTGGATAATGTAAAGAAGGACATTCAAAATGGTAGTAGCAGAGCTCCCAAGAAACTAAGAAATAAGGACTTGCGTACTGAAGACCTAGGCAGAGCTAAGGTACTTAAATTCAAAACCGTGACTCCAAAATACAATTTTAAACTGCCATCAAGTTACTAAAAGGAACTTTAGATAGGGGTTGTTGGGGTTTTTTAAAAAAATTACTATTTAATTGCTTTCCTATGTCTTTTAACATTATTAACACAGTACAAACAACATTGATATAGCACCAAAATGAAACGAAAACCCCTGTGATGCAGTCTTACCTTTCGGATGCCTTCAGAAGGGTTTGATACACAGTTATCTGCCCCATTGTTCTTACTGATAGTCCTCCACAGTTCAGCAAATGTGTTATCCTGCTCCAAAGGGTTGGTCCCTTTTGCTTTAAAGTATTCATACACTGCTGAATCCCTGACTGTGCCGTAGGATATATCCATTTGTTTGGAGAGATCCTGAAATGTTCTGAAACCCGAGCAATATTGAGATGTTAGTATTACATAGTCCATTACCAAGATTTTAGTCGTTAAATGTTTTCTTTCTATGTCTGTAATTAGCCAGAAGGTACTTAGCCTCACTGAGTAACGTTTGCATACCTCTTTCCTCATCATAAAAGAAAACCAAGGAGTACTTTAGTTGCATTGAGATCATATGAATTTAACTACACCCAAGCTCCTTTTCACCCCAGTAAAGATGATTATTTTTTTTTTGGTGACAGATAACATTCACGTTAAATATTATGATGGCAACTTTGCACAAGATTATAGTGTAATAAGGATTCACTTGAGCACAGGAAAACCTCAGATTATAAATGTAAACTTCCAGTCCCATCAGCGTCACCAGAAACACCTTGCAGAGTTCAGTGGAATTAGTTTGCACTTACACCAATGCTCTATCTGGCTCCAAATCAATAGGACCATTTTAAACAAACAAATACAAGTCTTGCTTCCAATTTCCACCAAGTCTCTCTTGCTCGCTCTCTTTTCACAGCCTCTGGTAAAACAGGCATTTTTCATTCACACACGGGTCTAACTCTCGTTTACTCATCATGCCGCTTGGGAAGTGTAAATGGGCCTCAACGTGAGCGGCTGCAAACGCACCCGTTTCTTTTTCAAATTCTACAGAATGTTATTCACTCCTGGTTTACAGCCTTTTCTGCACACAAAGGTGTAAATCACCGTCTGCATCAGTGAAAACCAGGCCAAGTTTCCAAACATTTGAGGCGGCAAGGCTGCCCTCAGAAGCAGCGTCCTAGCTGCTTCCCACCTTCAGACATCCATTCCCATTCCTGTGCCTCCTTCTTTCTTTGCAGAGGTAGTTGAGTCACCAGTTCCTGGGTGCGGTTAAAAGCCTTATAGATGTGGTGCCTGGGGACATGCTTTAGTGGTCAACTTGTAGGCTTGGTAGAGTAAATGGTTGGACTTGATGATCTTAAGGGTCTTGTCCAACCTAATTGATTCTATGATTCTTTGATTTGTTTTCATTGGAACATACACATCCATAAAGACAAATTCAACCACTGATTACCCACATGCATCAGCAGGGACCAAACTGGACCTCATAAATAATGCCTTATTTTATGCTTTATAAGTGTGTAACTTCATATAATAACAATGACATGCTTCTGATATGACTGACTGATGAGCTAGTTTAGATTACTCAGACTAAAGCAACCTTGGCGGCTTCTCCCCACCCCCTGCAATTCCTTTTTCTGAAATAGATAGATAGATAGATAGATAGACAGACAGATAAATAAAAATCCTCCTCAAATCATCTGGAAGACCCACTCATGCCACCTCCCACCCCTGCCTCCGATTCCTGGAGCACAATAGCAAAATATTTTGCATTGCAGCTCTTGCAGAAGATTTCTTCACGATGCTCCTGAAGAGCCTTCCCTTGGACCACGAGCTGAAGCTGTTTGCCACAGCCAAAGATGTGTCATAGACAATATTTTTCTGCCACCTTCTTCCCTGTTTCACTGGGGCGATGTCACCGCTTACACCTCACATCCCTGTAAGATTCCCTGCAACACTATTTAAAGCAAAACACTCTGGGCATATACACAATATTATCCAAAAAAACCTCTTCCATCTTCTCCATCACGTCATGTCCAGGCCCCCCAAGTTTGGCTCCAAGAGGGTTCTTTTGCTGGGTCCATGGCCACAGCGTGTGGGAGCCTGCCAGCCCTATGCCCCGTGGTGCAGCTGAGCAGGGACGCCTCTCCCAGCCCCGCCAAAACTCTTCAAACTCACAAGTTGCTTCAAACCTTTTAAGTTGTTTAAGTTCTTCAATTGTGTTAAGGTCTTTTTATCATTTTAAGCTGTTAAGCAGCTTTAGGTAAGACTGTGTGAACAGGTTTTCTCTACACACATTGCACGCTCGTGGACTTGGGCTAACTCGGGGAGGTACATCAACCCCCAAACCTCATGCTATTTCTCTAGCTCTCTATATCACACTTCGTTATAGCACAAAATGAACTCTGGAAATTCAAAATTCGAATGAAAAATGAGAGAATTCATGCCAGTTTTATCTCTCTCTTTGTTTAACAATCCCCAAAGTTATATCGTGGTCTCCTAAACGTTTCCTGTACATTTCATTGAACAGCACCATTTTTCCTCCCGTCTCGATCTAGATGATTACATGCTACATTTAGTTCCATCTTTATTTTTTAACGTAAGTTTTATCATATCCCATGGAATTGCTTACACCCTGGGGACGGGTGATTTGGCTGACAAAAGACACACTGCTGCCTATTCTATGTACAAATGATGAAGATAGGCACTCGATACAGACAGGAGGGTTCCTGTGGCCACTTTTTTCATACCAGAATTTGGCGTGTTTAGGAGTGCATGTTTGGTGTGAGCACGGCAGCAGAAACATGCTTAGCTAATGCTCTTTAACATCGCTTTCAGCTGATAACTTTACAAATGCCATCTGCTCCTGCCGCTGTTCTGTTTGAACGTGAGAGTTTGGATATATTAAAAAAAAAAAAAAAGAAAAAAAGGCAATTAAACCTGCAGGTTTAATAATGTCAGTATTTTCTGGATCACTTCTACTGCTGCAGAAGCTCTCTGTCAGAAATACGCCTTTAATTTTGGCCAAATTGTACTTTATTGACAATCAGTACTTTTGTTTTAGCTAAATTACATTTTATTGACAATCAGTACCGTACACAAGTGCAGTACATGTTGCTTTTCAACCAGCGCAGTTTCTTCGATTCTTTAAACATCACGGCGAGCAAATTCAGGATTTAAATCAAGTGCTTTGCAAAAAATAGATAATTGGTACTGGTGGCAGGGAGGGAAGCACAACCTCTGCCTGGTTGTTGTGCCTCTTCAGTGGGCAGAAGTTCCTTGGAAGAGATAATATGGAGCGTTGCACATCCTAGGGATGATATGTATCCTTCTCACAGTGCCCTGTTTGACGTATTCTAAGAACGGCCACTGCCACAGGAAATTATCCACACTGCACCACCACTGCAAATACCCTCTGAGAGACACAGATGGTCACCAGGGGACACAGGCAAGGGCATAGTAGGTAACCGAGCTTGCGAGTGGTTCCTGTAGCATAAATTTGGAAGGATGGAGACTGCCTGAGCGAGAAAACAACTTGATGCCTTTACTGCTTAGCCATAAAACCATCTCAGAAATTATCCTGAGAGGGAATGGTCTAGATCACAGTTCTTCCTTTGTATAAAAAAATGTCTCTGTGCTGTATTTTTACACTTGAAGTGGAGGTGATGTTTGTTTTACTCTGGAGCTGCTACAAACCCAAGACTTGATGGATAAATAACGTGAACAAATCTTGTCTAATTGGCA